>OW799236.1:23921052-24056052 GCA_941918925.1 Phyto melanocephala | reverse complement strand
CGAAAATTTCATACATAATATGATCGAAAACTTTAATGGCTTTGTTTATCGCCAAAATTGCGTTTTTGAGAAACTGAGAACCTCCATATGATTGTCCAACAACTAATGCATCTCGAAGTGTTACTGTTAGGTGTGAATTTTGTGCTAGAGGCAAAATTGAACCATACTTCTTTGAAAATGAGGCAGTTAAAGCGGTGAATGTTATTTAGTGGTAGTGTACTTTAAAACCTTTTATATATAACTTGATTTAGTTCTCAAAGAGGAAACTAAATTTATTGTTCTTCTGACCACCTTATTAATATACCTTAAAATTGTATTGAAATACTAACTATCCCGCACCCCTTTTCCACTTTAACGATTACACTTCCTTATAAAATTTAACTTTTGCTACCCTTATCTACACTCTTAAAACACTTATGATTCTGTTTTCATTTCAGTTGCATTGTTTTCTCCTTATTCCCTAACCTGAACATTTTGTTTTAAACAACCATTGCGTGTTCTATATTTCCCGATTTTCCCCTTTTGTTGTTGTGTTTCTTGAAATTGTTGTTGCAACAAAATGTAACTATGAAGGAATTTTATAAAAATATAAATTTTTTTTCGAAGCTGTAAAAAATGTTAAAGGTGTTTTTTGTTAACAATTTTTATTGCTATTTTTGAAGCACTGTTGTTTTATGTTAAATTCTTTTTATATTCTCCATTGCCCTAAATTTCTTTACAATTGCAATTTTCTCTCGCTGCCTGTACATCCTTTCAAATATTTGGTACAATTCACTGTAGGTACCACCTCAATGATTTGATTTGCTTTTCGAATCAGGCGGGAATGCAGAAAATGGAAAAAATGGCAGCAAACAAAAGGATGAAAAAAACGACTATTTTTGCAAAAGCTAAAGGTATGAGTTTTAAATATTAAAAATGTCAATTCGTTAAAGCTTTTTAAGCGTGTTAAAGAATTAAATTGTTAAAATGTTTATTAAATTCTTTAAAAATAAGTGTACAAATTTAAAGCTTTTATTGATTTTAAACAGGATGGCTTATTTTTATTTGACAGGTTCCTTTATACAATTATTAATATTAATACTAGGATACTGAAAAAAGCATTTGGATAGTGCAGCGGTATCAGTCTTTGCAGTCCTTCATTTCCGTTCAAAATGGGAGTTTAAATAGAACATTATGAGGCTGGTAAAAATGTTTGGCCAATCTGGAATTATCGCACGAAGACTGTACCATCGAACTCCCTATGATCGGGTTCAAGACACAATCGCGGCTACAACATTGTTAATTCAGGTAAATTCAGGTAAATCCAATTTTATCGGCGCAAATTGGAATTGTTTCGTACAAAGTCCAAATTACAAGCAAGTTAAACCATTTCAAACAATTGTTTGGAATCTTTCAATAAAATTATTGAGAAAGCCAAAGAAGACAGCAGCTTGACAAATTGCTTGTTTATGTCTAAAGACCTGCATTTTAAAATAAACGGCAATGTAAGCAAGCAAAATTGCCGCATATGGAGTAAATCTAATTCAAAAATACTTCATGAGACAGAACTGAATACAGAACGAATCACTGTGTCATACGCAGTTTCATCAAGGTGCATTGTAGGGTCATATTTGTTTGAAGAGAATGGTGTAACAGTTATTATTAATTGGGAACGTTATTTAAGGATATTATTCAGAACTACAACAAATACGTATTTCTTTTAACAACATTTGGTTCCAGAAAGAAGAAGCAACAATATTCTCAAACAAATTAATGTCCAGAAATTCCATTTTCCGCCAGTCCCAGGGTAACCTGATCTGACTGCACCAGACTTTTTTCACGGTGTTATGACAAGCATATGTGTGAATAAAGGTCATTTAGGGTCTATCATATTCCAAAAACAATTAATTCTTTAAAATGAAATTAAAATTTTTATACAAAATATACTACACTATACAAATTATACTATGTTCACACACGCTCCTTAATTGTCAATTTATAATATTATCGCAATTAAAGGCCTTATCCTTAATTGTTTCACTTATTGTCTAAAACTCGAAATACAACTCTTGAGAAGTATGTTCAGTGAGAAGAAAATTTTATATGTGGCATTTCTAATGTCAAACAAATAAATATACAAAAAATAAAAATTAAGAAAATAGAAAATGTTTGATGAAAATTTTAAAAAAATTTTTAAATAAATTCAAATACATACATAAAGTATATATACGTATAAATATAATTGTAAATATATTTTATCAACAGGTATAAATACATCGTATTTTTACAGCTATCAAATGCTAATAGAGTAAGATAAATTGAGTATGTTGAAACAATTAAAAATATCTGTCTGAACAGGGTATTAGATTTCTCTGTGCTTTCGGTATAGAAATTATAAGAAAAATTCTAAAATTTCGATCGCATTCGTTTACCGTTAATTGGCTTCAGGGTGGCGCGAAATGAGCTATATGTTTTGAATTTAGGGGTGTCCTTGTAATGTTCGTTTTTGATAAATTTTCAATTTAAAATGAAAACATTTAAAGAAAATTTATATTTTTTTTAATATACGGTGCATATAAAGTACAAACTTTATGAAATTGTTTTTCAATTTTGGTTATACAAATAATGAAAAACAATAGAAAATTAGGCAATAAAATGATGGACCATATTTGATGTTAAACTTCAAAATATATACAATTCAATTTAATTGAATTTTCTCCTTCATTTTCAGTTTCCAAAGTTTAATGACAGACATCATCATAGAATTTTTCTATGTGTTATATTTTGGGTATGAAAAATAAAATATGTATAAAAGATGACACAGAACAGTGTTATTTGTATCCAGTGATGCCAGAACTTGATTAGCAAAAATGGCTAAAATTCTGGAAAAAAATGGTTAAATGTTTTAAATATTTTTCAATATTTGAATAAAAAAATAAAATAAAATTTGTTTTGAAAGAAAAATAATAAAATCTAAGACCGTTTGTAATATACTCAATACATCTTTGACTAGTTATAAAGTACAAGAATTGTTATAATGGTGTTAAAAGGACAATGGTGTTATCATCAGCATCTAGCTCGCTATTATTGTCATTGTCACCTTAACTTTCTTTAGATCCTATCAATTTAAGATAATTATGTGGTACTTCATATTAATAACAGCATTTATCCATCCTTTTTAAGCCGTATCTTAAAAAAAAGAATATAGAAAAAATAAAATATTTGTCTTTTGAAACAAACCAAACTTACTACAATCTTTATAAGTCAATATTGAACGTGCCATACATGACATATACGACTTGAGTTAGTGGAAAAAATGCTCGAAAATTGCGTTCATCGAATTCGTTCCTACAGAAGAAGTCGTGGTGGCCATTTGAATGACGTTTTATTTAGAACTTAATTGTATCGATTGTACTTAACATTAAATAAAAATCGTTTGAATATCCGTAACAATAAGTGTGTTTTTTAAAGAAATCATATTACTCTTATTGATAACCCTTTTCATTGCTAATGTATCCTCCTGCTGTTGTAGCTTAAAATTCACTGGATTAAAAGGTAAAGGATTGGTCTCGATAATATGTACATATATCCAATACCATTTATATGTTTTTCATATAATTTTGCATTAATTTCACATTTACAATATTTACAAAAACTATTTAACTTCTGTTATCTATTCTTTTAATTGTGGGTGGGATAACCATTCCCACTATTTTAAAGAGGTTCCCATCGATGCAACTTTTAGTAGGTAAAAAACATTGTTTTATAGAAACGTTTAGGAAACGAAACAACAACAAAACTTAAAAACGAAAAACAAAAAATGGCTAAAAAGGCTAAAAAAATATATCTAGGAATGGCAAAAAAATATGACTTATAGATAAACGCAGATTTTCCTAGCTCAGCGTGTTCAAAAATGGCTAAATCTAGCCATAAAATAGCTAAATTGGCAACACTGTTTGTATCTCAAAATAAAATTTGATTGTTTAATTTATGTTTTCTTTTAGCTTAAAAAAAGTAAAATAAGCATCACAGTGCTGCACATTTTTCACCATTACTATAACAAAAATAATTTACAAGTTATTCTGCCATCAAACTGATGTCAAATTATGATCATATTTTTAACAACTTGTCATTTAATTCCAGAGTTAATCAATGCATTGATGACAATCTGTTATACTGATTACAATTGATCACACAATGGAACAATGTTTTTGTTGATGAAAAACTAAATGTTGTTTGTAAGATTATTTGGGATGCTGAATCCAAATCTGCACAGCTTGACTTTTCGCGATATACCGTTACATGCAAAATAAAGGTATTTCCACTACACATATTAAAATAACTTAAACACAGTTTACCCTATTCAATTAAAAAAAAAACCCAAAACTTGACAACAATATTATCTTTAAGTCGTGCTTATATTGGTTTTAAGTTTTCCCAGTATTTTCAGAGACATCGGCAGAAAAATCGGTTTTTTAAACAAAATTTTAACAATTTAGATTTTTTGAAACTTCTTAAAATATATAAAAAGACAAAAATCCCGTAATTTTTTGGGAGCGTATAGGCAAATATGTTCCGAATAAAACGAGTCATATTTCGTTAAAATCGATCTACAACTTTTGATTTTATTTATTTTTTTAATTTATATTCAGCTGATGTATATTTAGCGATTTTTAACACTAAATTAACATTTTTCCTTCTTTTAAAGATGAGGTTGTACCTTTACTAAGATGTAGTGTAGCGTACACATGTATACACATGTGATAACATATAGCTTCTCCTACATAAATGTCATCCTCACCGACAAGTGGTGGACCCTGTTACATAGCAAACGAGGAAATGGCGACCGACCAATGGCGGTATAACCACACCACCGTTTCTAGAGGGAAATGCCTAGAAACACCCAACGGTCTTGAGGCTCGTATGGAAACCTTGAAGACTGAAATGGATACGAAACAAAGGCCCTACGCTCCACATAGAGCTAAAGGAAATTATATATATGTATATTGTTAATCTAATCTATATAATCTATATATATAAAAGTGAAACTCTGTCTGTCTGTGTGTATCTGCGTTAGCTATAAACTCCGAAAACGTAAAGCCGATCGGACTCAAACTTTGGCAAGTTGTTGTACATATTCCAGGGAGTGCTTATGGGTGGTAAAAGTGGGAGGGGCTACGCCCATAAAAAATAAGTAATCATTTTATCACAATTAAAAAAATTCTTTGTAAAAATAAAGAATATTAATATGAACTCAAGCCTGATTAAAAATTTTTAGTAATCATTTTTAGCTACTCGCACTTGACCGATTTTTCTGAAACTTTGCACACATATTGAGCTGTCATGACTATTTAATTTCGAGATTAGAAAAGTGGGCAGGGCTACGCCCATACAAAAAATAATAATTTTGAGGTACTTGCACTGAAACAATTTTTCTAAAACCTTGCACACATATTGCACTTGATATTCAATTAAAATTCAGAATGCAGTTTTATTCATTAAGGGGCGTAGCAATGCGCGCCGGGGTTGGTTAGTTGTGAATAAAAGCGAAACGCGTCTATCGATTTTTATGACTGAGGTCTTATTTTGTTTATCGGTTATGTTACTTTACGTGAAAGTATAAAACTTTGCACTTTTTTCCATTTTGTAGTTTTCATGATTTTTTTAAAATAAAAAATTTGAAATTTATTTTTATTTTTTTAATATTTGGCTTCAACAACCATTTCCCAGTTATTTTGTTGTTGTGATTTTTAAAAGTTTTACTGTTTTTAAAGGTAACAATTATATCCTAAAAACAAAAACAATTTTGAAAATCGCTTAATGAGGAGTAAAGTTATTATTTCTTGAACTTTTAAGTTTTGGAAAAAGTCAGATAAACGATTAGTATCTTTACTTTAAAATGCAAGCTGATGGAGAAAAACGGAGTCTAATTTGAAATCAGCGATCTCGAATTAGTAAAAAAATTTAAATATAGTTCCAGTCAACACAAAAAAAGTTAAATTTTGTTCCCTTGTGTTATTTCTCTAATGTCGGTGTGTCACTACGTTACTTGTATTGTCTGTAGTATTGATGTCACATTACATCAGCGTTATGACAGTTTTTCTCTCAGTGTACATTTAAAAAATATATGAATATTTTTACAAAAATCTTAAAAAATTTTCTTTATATAAAAATATTTATAAATGATTAAGAACTTTGCCTAACAATATTATTGTACACAATTGTAAATTTTACTCTTAACTAGAGATGGCAACGTGAACAACCTTTAATTCATTAGCAAATAATGAACTCATCCATACATCAACATACGCTAACGTGTACGATTCATTCCTATGGGTTAAGCGACTCCCACACCTACTCCTAACCTATCCGCACAGGGCTTTTTGTTAAGTAATTATAACAAATTCCTGAACTCCAAGATATTTAATCGCCTCCTTTTTAAATTATTTTTTTGTTGTGCCACGAAAAACATATACTTTATTACCAAAGTAATTTGCCACTTTTTCCGTTTTAATAATCCCATGTGTAAAAGGATATTAAAGGTATACAGTATTATTTATATTTTTTTTTCTTAATTCTTTATAAAAATATTAATTAATTTTATTACCACACGTCGTGTAAAGCAGCAAACGGCAGACATTAACATTTATGTTTTCATTTGGTTTTATTTTTTCGCTACTTCAATTGAATATTTGTGCCATTTTCTGTGGTATATTTTTTTTTTATATTTATTGATTGTGTAATGAATTCATTTCTTTTATAAATTTTTCTCAATCGTTTTGTTTTTCGGTTGGCAGCATTACTAACGTTAATTTATATTGTTAATGGTTTTTTGTTGATATTTTTTTTTTGTACGAGCAACAACAAACAACATATTACACTTGTAGTGTACTTGTGGTTGTGGGTAAGCAGGTCCTTGTAGCATGTGTTACAATATTTCTTAAACATTAAAAATGGTTGTATTTTATCGTATGTAGGTAGAACAGAAAATTAAAAAAGAAAGAAAAAAGTTTTACTATGTATGCAGATACTTTTGTAACAAACATAAAATATGAGTGTAAAGATAATATTTATGGGCAAATATTCAGGTAAAATACACATATTTGTTACAGAGGAGGGGCTTTCAGAGAGGTATTTTTCAAAATCAGATTAAAAGTGAGATTTATGGCAAAAGCTAATAAATCTAGTTACACTTTATTCAAAATGGCGATTTGTAAAAAAAATTCAATAAAAGAAAGACAGCCAGACAGACGGAAAGACATCGTTTATACGAAATATAGTCGATCGGCATGCCTTAAGGTGTATGTAGAACTATTTTTTTTATCTATGTTAACAGAGGTCGCATTCAGTGACTGTGAAAAACATTTAAAATTTGTCTATTTACCGAAACTTGTTCTTGAAACTCTTGAACTTGAAAAACAACAGTGACGCCGAACAACAACGTTAAAGTCAAAACAGAACTGGTTCTTGCGAGTTCTTCCATACAAAGTGCCGTGATTATTCTTAAGCCTATAGTACACGAAATGTAAAAAGCGACATACTCATGTGGCTGTGACGTAATTTTGACGTCATCATAAAGCATAAATGTATCCGCTTCGGCCACATGTGTTTCATATGCATTTTTGGACTAAAATACATTTCGTATAATATCAAAATCTTACCGCATGCAGCTACTATATATATTTAATCCTTTAATTTCCAGTGGAACATAGGGTCGCACATGCAGCTACTATGACTATTAAAAAAAAATTTAACCAAAGTGCTAATCATTTTAGTGACGTCAGACCCACATGTGCATGTGGCTTTTTACATTTCGTGTACTTTAGGTTTTATTTTTTTCTTAAATACTGCCGACAAAAAAAACGTATGACGCTCAAGATATGAAATATAAATAGAGTGAGAAGCTTGTGCTATTATATAATA
Organism: Phyto melanocephala; assembly: GCA_941918925.1. Taxonomy (NCBI): domain Eukaryota; kingdom Metazoa; phylum Arthropoda; class Insecta; order Diptera; family Rhinophoridae; genus Phyto; species Phyto melanocephala. The sequence continues at coordinate 24,048,150 of OW799236.1, read as the reverse complement.
ATTTCTTTATTTTCAAAATCATTCTTAATTTAATCAAGCCATTTACACGCTCCTGTTAGTGATTCAATGCAAAAAAGGATACAATAATAAATAAATTCATAAATTTTTAGATGAATATATGGAACATGCTAGAACAATAACGCATATTGAAATGTTATTTTCAATTTTTTTTTCTTTTGTTGACGATGTGTTTTTCTTTCTTCTCTCTACAATAAAGCAAAGCTCAGGGAGTATTCGTAGTGGTTTATAGGACAGAAAAAAAAACGAAAATGAAAACAAAATTCTAGACTGTAAAATAAAATACACAGGAGTATGAAAATAAAAGGACAACAGCATATAATAAACGTAAAGCATAACAAACCCAAACTACTACATGCGAGAGCAGACAGAGAAGGCCTTAACAAAGTAAAATTTGTCAATCAATATTAAATAGTTTATCTTTAGCTCAGTTATTTTTCCACAAAAAATTCTATTATCAAAAAAAGCTTCTTGAATAGCTTACTAAGTGCTAACGTGCTTTCAAAAGCGCTTCTAGAAGTCATGATTTTTATATGCGATGTCCAATTTCGTAGGTATCTTCTTTACAATTAATAAACATTAATTTTACCAGGTAAGACTTAATCACGCCGTCTCCTGAAAAAGTTGGCAGCAAGTAAGGAAAAAATATATAAAAAAAACAAGTAACAGCGCTATATTCGGCCATGCCGAACCCTTCACAAAGTGTAGTCATGCAATAATAGTAGTTTGTATCACCATTCCCCATATGAAATACATACATACATATAAAAAACATACATATATAAAAACATTCCATTGTAAAATTATAAATTTACGTATGTATGTTAAAAAAAAATAAAAAAAAAAATAAAAAACAAAAAAAAATAAAAAAAATATAAAAAAAAATTAAAAATATTAATAATATATTAAATAAAAAATAAAAAAAAAATAAAAAAAAATTTTTTTTTGGCTCAGGTGGGATTCGATGCCTCGTTTTCTCTAACCAGTATACACGTTTGTATGTATGTATGTTGTTGTTGTAATGTTTTTGTGAAAAAAAAATCGAGGTGGTCGTGGGTTTTTGCTCATATCTCAGTTGTTTATGTACCTGTTTCTGATTTTCAATACCGATCTACTCCCGAATATTTCTGATATTTTAATACCTCACCCGGGTCCAAGCGATGTCGAGGGTCTTCAAAAAGTTGATTTAAACATACACACGGACAGACGGACAGACTGACAGAGCTTAATCGACTCCCCTATTCATAAGCTTTCAGACAATATATATTTTATGGGGTCGGAAATGAAAATTGTAGAAATTTCACACGGAATGACAAACCTACATATATATACCCTTTTTCACTGTGTGAAGGGTATAATAACTATTGACATGAATAAGCCTACCACTGCTAAATAATAAGCACTACAGAAGACATTCTTTGGTGTACTTTCTTATGAAAACAATGCTTACATATTAGAGAAATTTTTTTGTGCTGGTGTAGATGTATAAGTGACACAAAAATTTTTAAAAGTTCAATCCAAGGCGAATTCATACAGGTGAAATTATCAGCCAAGCTGATTGGGAAACTTTTTGTCAAAATTAGTGAAATTCGCCTTGATTTCATTTATTAATGCAGGGATAGGAAATTTGATTTTGGTTTCGGTTTTAAATAATTAACTTGAGTGTACTTTTTTGATAAGAAATGTGCTAGATTTATGTATATTTGTTGCTTTTTCGCCATTAATAATGTGTTTAAAAAATTTATATCCTCGTTTTAATGAAATTTTATTATATTTAATATGTAAAAACAACTTTTCTATCCCTGATATACGAAGTGGCCTTGACATAAAACATCCCTCGAAAAGTTCCTTTGTTGTATCAATTCGCCGTTGCATATACCTTATGGATATGCCTTGGTTCAATCAAAATAAATATTTATTTAACAACAACAAAAAAAAAATAAAAAATTTTCTGACATAAAGTTTAACAAAAACACTTATATTATCAGGCATGTCACACATTCCGATCGAAATGGTTTCGATTCCGTATGTGCGATTCCGATAGACTTTGTTTTAGGTTCCTTAGATTCCGAACGTGCTAATTCTCAAAAATTTTACAATCTCTGTTAAACTTAAATGTAACGTAACTAAAAAGATTTTTTGTATTTTGGTTTTTTCATCTTTTTCGTTGCCACAACTTTAATATGGTTACTTTATACATTTTTGTTCAAGGCATATCCATAAGGTACTCGTATCCAATCAGCTGACTGTTTTTTTCTTATATACATTTTATAAGCGTTACCAAGGCATATTCATACAGGTATATGCAACGGCGAATTGATACAACAAAGCAAATTTTTAGGGGATTTTTTCTTTCAAGGCCAGATTGTATAACAAGGATGGAAAAGTTGTTTTTATATGTTTAATTCAATAAAATTTTGTTAAAAAAAGGATATGTGCTTGTGAAGCACATTAAAGAAGGTGCAAGAAGAACAAATATACATAAATTTGGTAAATTTATTATCATAAAAAGTACAATTAAGTTAAATGTTTAATTCGGAATTCAAAATCTAATTTTCCATTCCTGCATTAATAAAGAGAATAAAGGAGAATTCAACAAATTAAGACATTATATTGTACCAACTTTTTTTAAAAGTCATGACTGCAGTTGTCAAACTCATTTTTTTAATTTAATTATACAACAAATAATTCGCAGTTTCAGTTGGTTTAAAACATTTAAAAAAATACAAAACCGTGAATAAAAAGTTTTCGCTTTTAAGTTTTTTAAAAGTTATTCAAATTTAAGAAGAAAATAAAAAAAAATTGTTTGACATATGCCGGTATATATACAAAAACAAAATACATGTGTTTTTTTATTGTTGTGTTTGTTGCCGTGATGCATATACCTTATGGATATTGTGTTGGTTTGCACAAAAAAATAATGTGGCAACACCTCAATTGAAAGATACATAGTTTGTTTTGTTTTTTTTTTTTTAACAAGTGTATAACATTTAAATGTTTATGTATAAATATTAACGAAATGCTTAACAAATCATTGTATTAATTAAACATGACTTTTGATGTTTCATTTCTACTTAGTTTTATTAATATTTTTTTTAAATCATTAAAAATAGCAATTCCAATTTGAAAATTTCATTCCGAAGAAATTTTTCGTTTTTCGTTTTCTAAAGAACCGACTATCGGGATTGAAAACTTTTTCCATCGAAATTGCGTTCAGTGACATAGCTGTATATAAGTAATTTGTGGTTTACTCTTGCAGAAAATTTATTAAGCATAATTGCTGGATCAACTCCGATTTGGTTGTAAAATATGTAACATGGCTAACTCGTTTAGCCTGTCCTCTGTCATGGTTGATCTCAGCGACGTCACACATAACTAAAACATATATCACATTTTCTGGAAGTTCTTGACAGATCTTCTTCTATTACTGCTGCCAATGCCAAAGTTCAGCTTCAAGACAGAGAACTGCAACGAGCACCCATTTTTATGATTGATGATACTCGCCTTAAAACGGGTTGCGGTGTAGTTAATACAGCCTATTGCTTTTGCATGTACTCGCCAGGTTCGTAAGAAATTGTGTTTGCAACATACGAGCCTTTAGCAAACACAATAAAATTTATATGAGTTCTGTATTGTATTGTTTTGTAAATATACTACAATTAATTTACTCTCTTTTATTCAATGTTCTCTATCTGACCTTCACTGACCTAGAGTTATAATTATCTGAGTGCACAAGTGTTTACTCGCAGCATTCGTCATTCGTAGTAATATTTAAAGCAGCGTTGCCAGATGGTTTATGAAAAAAGCAATGATCGTATATTTCAGTAAACATGTAATGCTAAATTCATTATTAAATAAAATGAATTTAAAAGTTATTACCAGAAAACTTTTCGTGAAAAATTTTAATTAAAATATATAATGAATGCGACACGCCTATGAATCACAATTTTTTTATTTTTTTATTTTCATTTATATGTAAATAATTTTACAAAAATATTGACCAAGGGCAGTCCATTGTGTGTAATATTTTCATGCATAAGCTCGCTTTGTAGGAAGAACGAGCCAACGAGCCAATATATCAGTAAAAGCGAGTGCTTAAAAGTATTTGAGACTAAAAATGATTTAGTAAACAGCGAGTGCGCTCGCAAGTATTATGTATTGTTGCAGTTCTCTGCTTCAAGTTAGGATTTTAGTAGTTTTTTATCTGTTTCTTCGTACTTAAACAAATCGTCTACAAGGAGTGGAATTAAATTGGTTAAGTCTAATGAATAATGTTTAATGCTTTTTGGCATAAGTTTAGGGATGTTAAATAAATTTAGAACGTCTTTTGAAAAACGTATTTTTCAGTCCTGGAGAACAGAATCAATACGGGAGATGTATCCCTCTATGTGGTAGTACTCTCCTACATCTTTTATAGGATGATTTCATTTAAATCTATGTCCTGTTTTTGTAGCATTACACTAAGCGCTTGTATGAGAGTAAGTATATCACTTAGAATATATAATCTACACAAAAATTCGTATGTGCTTTATGAATTACTTGGTAATAAAGCTTTTGAAGATGTATCCCTGTCTTTCCACTTGGATATCTTTATCAGAGCTTCTATTATATAGGGTGATTTGTTAGCTATTATCTTTTTGGCAACACTGGTTTAAACAGCTGACGCACGTTTCGTGTTTTGTTTCACTGTCAAACATCTTCAGTGTAGTCTATAATTTAACCATGAATCGTCTTACAAACGAACAACGCTTGAAAATTATTGCATTTTATTATCAAAATGCGTGCTCTGTTAAGAAAGTTCATAGCGCGCTTCTTATCGAAAAATTGTGGCATCATTGGACCGTACTTATTTAAAGATGATGCGAATCGTAACGTAACTGTGAATGGTGAGCGCTACCGTGAGATGATATCCAACTTTTTTTTTGCCCAAAATGCAAGAGCTTGACTTGCATGACATGTGGTTTCAATAAGACGGTGCCACATGCCACACAGCACGCTTAACAATGGACTTATTAAGAGGCGAGTTTTTTGTGGGGCTATGTTACATTTGAGGCGCAGTCACTGTCAACATTTGCATGAAATAATCTTCAAACATTAAACTATATGGACCGTACTATCGATTTAAATAATGATTTCATGATTTTTTCTCAATTTTATGTGTGTTTATTTTTAAACTTTCCTTTAGCTCTTAAAAAATCACGCTTTATTTTCTATATTCACTAAAATGGAATCATGACGGTTATTCCATATAGTTTCGCATGATGGTGACCATTTGGCTCCTTTGCTAACACCGCATTTCGCTTGGGATGATGACTTTTAAAAAATCTTGTCATTTCTTTAACAAACGATACAACTTTTTGTATTATTGGCACCTTATTGCTTTTAGAAATCGAGTTGTTAATTTTGTGGGAATAGCATAAAAAACAAATGTCTAAACGTTTATTTATCAAATAAGTAAATAAGCAATTTTATATTTTAACTATTTTTGGTTTAAATATCCCTTCCCCCTAGATCCGCGCTTGGCTTTAATTAAATACAGCTTTTCTACAATTAATTTTAAATCAACTTTAATGATTAAAGATAAATTTTGTATGCAAATTCACATCATAAATATGTCACCGAATGCATTTGTAAGATAAAATCTATCTATTTCATCTTGAGCTCCTTTTTTTGACACTATCATTTAATACACACCTCTCTTAGACATAAATTTTGTCAAATTTTCTTTGGCACTTAAAATTTAATATTTATTGGCAAGTCGATTTCTTGTAACACAGTTTGCGCTCACATTTCACGACCGTTTTTAATAATAAAAACCAGAATCTTAGCCTAATTTTTATGGATTAGTAGGACTCATACATTTACCCATACAAAGTGCAACAACGTACGCTAAGGCATTATGGTATTTGCTTGAGCTTATCTTAAAACCTTTGAATACAAAACTATCGCTTGTTTTAAATACTTTTAACACCATCCTTCGCTTTCCTTTTACAAGTAGCAATAACAATACCAGGGATATGTATGTGCAGCATGGGAAATAAATGCGACCTGGCTTGGCTGATATGAGCCAATAAACCATAATGAAAAAGCATAAAACAAAAATATATGAAAACAACGAATACTTCAAAAATATGAAATGAATACAGTATTCTTCTCTTCATCTACATTGCTACGTACGTATGTATGTGTGTTTGATAAAGGTATATGAAAATTCCGGTATCATTATTTGCAGCATCAGCGTTAACTACGACACCAACGTATATTGTTCCCTATCTGTCACAAATAACCAAAAGCTGTTGTAGAGTTAAACAAAAACATAAATTTTTTCCTTTAAGGGAAAAAGTACTAACTTTGCTCACTCCACATCCAGCGGGAAAACATTGTTACAAATGTATGTGAAATGTGTTGGTTTTTGTTTGGAAACAACTAAAATGAATGTTTGTATGAATTTGTGCGAACATAAATATTGACGCACTTTTATATAAAATATTATATTCTTACAAAAAAAAAAAATTATTGTTGTTATAATTATAAACGATATTTACAGAGGGTTTAGGGATATTTGAAACAATATTTCGTTGTATATTTTTAGGCACTGAATAATTTTTTAAATTTAAATTCCATAAGGAAAATACAGAATTTTAAAAAAAATATTTCGAGCTTATATCACAATAAAAGAAAAGCCTTAGGCCACATGACCATCATTAATGAATCTAAAATACAAACACCTTATTTCTCTATTCCTCATCATTGCTGTCCCAAGCCAGAAAGTAAAACTATCAAACTTTGCATAAAATCTGCTTCAGGCATATCGCTTAACGACAGCTTCCCAAAGGGACCTGTTTAGCATGATGTTTCGATTTTGAATGAAAAGATTTGATTTTTGCACAGACATTGAAAAAATGTACCGACAAATCTTATTTCACCCTGTCGACCGTAACGACAGCTTCCCAAGGGGATCTGTTAAGCATGCTGCTACGATTTTTAATGGAACGATTTGATTTTTGCACGGACATTGAAAAAATATACCGACAAATCTTATTTCACCCTGTCGAACCTAACGTGCAACTAATATTTTTTAGGAGAAATTCTTAGTACAAGCATACATATAGCGTGTAGCCTGTTACTTCAGCGGCTCCCTATTTAGCAACAAAATGCCTTTAATAATTAGCAGAAAGAAACGTGGAAACACATTTATGTAGACGATGGTAGGTCTCACAGCCTTATAACAGCAGTTGAAATGCAACAACAACGACCAAACTGCATCAAGAAGCTGGATTTAAATTAGGGAAATGGTGGGCAAATCACTCGCCATTACTGAAAAGTATACCATTCGATGACTTGAAATTAATCTAAACATTAACAAGGGTTTAAGAACTATAATGGTGTCCCAAGGCAGATTTGCTTTCAATTAAAGGCAGACTTTGGAGACAATTAAAGAAAAACAAAGCGCTCGGTCACTGCAGATATGAAACGAATTTTCGATCCAATAGGAATCGTGGGCCCAGTAGTTGCGGCAAAGGCATTTTTACAACAATTGTGGAAATACAGAATTGATTGGGATAAACACGTAAGATCCAACTTTAATTTATGTTGGCACTTACTTCGTTAAAAGCTATAAAAAACTTTAACAATTTACACACTAAACGATATATTTTTGTGGCATAAGCATGTCATTTGCTACATACATTTGTACAATATATAAATTAAAAAAAAAAAATTAAGTTAAATTTTACGAAGTAATTTAACCCTTTGTTGAACTGAACAGTTAAATAGAGTAATAGAGTAAAACAAGATAACCCAGCAAAAATTTATTTTGTACCGGTAAGCAGTAAAAAAAAAGCATGCCTTCTTATAGCGCAATATTAGAGCGCATTCGAGGGTGCTGTAAATGGAAGTCAGAAATTTCTATTAAATTTATATTTCATTTTTTTACAAAATAACTTACTGCAACTTCTCTCGCTTACGAGGATGCAGGAATGTAAGCGAATTATTACCTCTCTTTACTGTAGTTCTTAAAAACACATTGTGAAAATAGCAAATAATTAGAGCATCAAAGAGACCTACCAAGTGGGACATCTCATATAAAAATCATGCCTTCCTGAAGCAGGTTGGGAAAGGAGAGTACATTTATCTCTCCCTTACAAACCTGCTTCCGGGTATGCAATAATTTTTGCTGGGAATATAGTTAAAATTGCTTTGATATCTTGTACTAATTGATAGTAGCAAACTGCATTTGATATTAGAACCAAGCCAAATGCGTTGCTTAGTATTGCAAGGATTACAATACTCGTGACTATGATTTCCGACCTCATAGGGAAAGAATAATGGGCCTTATTTGCAGCAAGTATACCAATACAATTTTTATATAGTTCACTCCATATATATAAAGTCAAGTCCATTTTCGAGAATATATATTAGATTCTTTTTTCCAGACTTAACTAGTTAAATTTCTGTAGAATGGTACCATGTCCTCAGTATTTGCCGTAATTAAACTGCTTGAGACTTTCAATTTTTTTTGACCATGATGCCTTTATGTAGACAGGGGGCAGGGGGAAAAATTAGGCATTGTTAGGTCTAGCCATAAGGAAGAGTAGGTCATATAACCATAGTCTACCTGCAATACATAATAAGTGGCACAAGAACCCATCTCTGTACGGTTATAAAATGTTTAAATATCCAAATATCCCTATTTAATTTCATCTTAGTACTACGTTTTCATTATAGTTTCCAGTGGTCAAAATCGGATGGCATCAAACCGGACTCTTGATTTTGACTTTTAAGAATCTATCATGAAAACGTAGTACTGAGATGAAATTAAATAAAACTGATTCGATAAAAGATTTGGAAAGATTAGCACACAATGTTGGAGTTAAGATAAATGTCAAGAAAACCAAAGCCATGAGAATTGACAACGTTAGCACCCATAAACATTATACTAAAAGGTCAACCAGTTGATTTCGTAGAAAACTTCTGCTATCTACACTGTACTACTGTCAACGAATGGCACATCATTTTCAAGAATATAACCAATATGGAGAAGCCCACAATGAATCAAGAAAGCCCTGATGAATCAAGCTTAGAATATTCAACTCATGTGTAAAGTCTACTTTGCTGTACGGAAGTGAAACCTGGTTAGTATCAAACACCATCACGCAAAAGCTACAGGTATTCATTAGCAAATGCCTCCGAATCATATGAAGAATTTTCTGGCCTAACGGATTTCTAAAATCTTACCAATGAGGAACCCATAATAAAACCCATTGACCCATAATAATGCTAGTAAAACCATGATGGCATTATTGGGAATCCTTTGCAGTAGTCGGCCAAAGAATACATGGTGACGCTTGATATTCCAAGAACCAGGAGCAAATTACGGCACTCGAACGTGATCGAAATTTGAAAATTCTTATTAGAATCTCTATAACTAAAGCACAGTGAACTCGATCGTTCGAGTAAAATTTCGATCGTGATCAAATGCCGTAATTTGCCTATCGTGCCATTTATTCCAAAGAGGGGTAATTGTGAAATCATCGTCCGCTTAGGCTGCCTTTATGGTGTCTTTATTGCTTAAACTGACTTAGATTTCATTTACAACGAGTAGTAGTGAAAAATGACACCACACCATCTGATCTGTACCCTTTTGTTAGATAGGGCATACAAAATTGAGGATATATTTATATTATTTATTCAAAAAGGTAAGAATGACTAAAATTCAATCTAAATTTTTTAACAAAATTTAAATTAAATTTTCATTTATTAAAATCTGTGGCATTTATTTCAAGTCACTCTATTAATGAAAATTTTGTACCACAAACATTTCTCTACCATTAATACAACACCTGCTTATGACAGGTTAAAAACTGCTACATGTAACAAATGTGGAAACAAACGTGTCAGCCAGTCTGTCTGTCAGTCAGTCAGTGCATTTATAAATATATTGGTCGAGTTATAGATGAATTGTTATGGGTCCTGCCTCAATGGGCCACCATATCAATTCAAATATACGAGCATAACATAAAAACAGTAAAAAGTTACCTCATATTTTTGTAGTTATTTTATTTTTTTCGTTTTGTTTTTTTGGTTCATTATTCTTCTGCTAACATGAAATATCGTTTTTGGTTATTGTAACCATGACTGCTGCCATTTCACAGGACGAACGAATCCTGGCTACATGTAATAACATTTTTTTTTGTCTAGGTAATGCTGCGTTTTTAAATTAATAAAAAAAAAACATTATACACATGCAAACAAACTAAAATTGGGAATGATGATGATACCGTTGAGGCTATTGTTTCCTGTTTGATGATGTTTTTAATGTTTGTTTGTTTGTTTGCATGCTCCACCAACTGTTGTTGCATAGTATGCATGTATCCATAAGAGGATTTTTCACAATTTATTTCTGTTCTAAATTCCAAATTTGATAAAACGTTCATTTATTTTGCGAAGTTATAAATGTAACACTCAAGCGTGCAGAAGTTTTTTTTAAGAATATGCACTGTCCTTTTTATTTATTTAAACAATATTACATTTGGTTTTTTAAACATGTGTTTGGGCAGCACTCATTGAAATTTATTTTAGTTATTAAAAAAGTTTATACAAGCAAGGAGAGTTAAAGACCATTAAAGAATTTTCATAAGAATTCAAACGGCATTTAACATAGGTGTACGAAATTGTTAAAAATTTAATTTGTTTTTCGGAAAGTTTACGCAAAGAATTTTTTAAAGAGAGTGTATAGAACTTCATAGAAGGATTAATAAAATTTCTCTTTCAATTGATCATATTTAAAATGCAGTACAAAATGGTGGTCTATAACTACGGATATTATTGAATTTTAGATAGAGATATCATTAGTGCTAGTAAAATAATAATTTATTATTTGAACAACAAAGGGTTCTACATGTAAAGAAAAACCATAGTTATAACATGGTCATAAAGGAAATTTTTATATATAGTTATCGCAAACATATTATAGTCATTTTTATTTTATTTTTCTTCAAACGTTAATTTAATCTTTATAACCAAGTGTTTGTTTGATTTTTTATACTTTTCGCAGAGAAAGTAAGAGTATATATCTGTGGCTTGGAGTTAAAAGAGCCAATGTCAAAATCTTTACTTTTGAGAAAATTGGAATTGAACTTTAACTTTTATAGGTGCTTTCGTAGTGACATTGGCCAGCATTTTATTTATGAAGCTGTTCTGGGTTAAGTATGTTTTTAGCTGTTTTACCATAATGAAATAGAGCAAGAAAACAAATCTAATGCAATGATTAACTGTAAAGAGCAAAAAAGTGACATTGGCCCTTTAAGCTTCAAGCCACAGATATATGGGTATGTCATTCCGTGTAAAATTTATACAATATTAATTTCCGACCCCGTAAACCCATTTTCTGAAAGTTAATGAATAGGGCAGTTGATTGAACATTGTCCGTCTGTCCGAGTAAGTGTTGAAATCAGTTTTTTGAAGCCACCTGACATTGATAAGACCCGTGTGTGGTATCAAAATATCAGAAACATGCGGAAGAAAATCGGTATTGAAAATCAGCACAATCGCCCAATGAGATATGAGCAACATGTTTTCCCAATATTTTTTCACCACAAAATTTAAAAATTTTTTATTCTAGGATAATTTATACACACGCTTGTGACTATTTTCAGATATAATATACCTCTAGAGATATTTTAAGATATATAAAATGTTTCAAGTTCCTAAATAATTTCTAGACACGTTAAGACACCAAATTTTTTCTAATAAAAACTTACAAATCTGTTTAAAACTTGTTGGAGATGTAAGACAAAAAGAAAAAAAAAAACAACAGCTACGGTGTTTTTCCTAAAATTTACAAACGAAAATTAATTTTTTTTCAGTTTCTATAAAACCGAGACAGCCAATATTGTATCAAATAAAAGAACTAGACAAGCGCAATATAATATACTATAAAATAAAAAAAGTATATTATGAATGCTACTACAAAATGGCGCTTAATACATTTTATATGGGTCATATCTGGTAATTAAAAATTTAGCCCCTTAATCCCATATAATAAAGGTACCAAATGAAGAGGCTTGACCAGAAGAATACAGTAAACTATTGAAAAAGTGTAAAATCCAAGTTGGTCTCAGAAACAAAATTGCGGAAAATTTTTTAACTCCATCAATATGGGTATCAAATTAAAGGGCTTGACTAGTAAAAATATGGCGTCCGAAATAAATAAGAAAATGGTGTATAACATGAAATCTGAAATCTAGGTTGTGGTCATTAAGCTACATGATGATGAAGAGTATTATCAAACGCGGCACGACCGAATAAAGCACTCTTACTTCATTATTATTTCATTTGGTTGACCTCAAAAATGATACGGTATAAAAAATTATTACGATAAACATATCTTTGCAAAAATAATATTGTATATAAAAGCATTTTAAATTGTACATAATCATAAAAAGTCAGCTGAACCATTAGCATAATTGTGAATCTTTTATTATTTCGTTTTTGACAAAATAGTACTCAAATCAGCTAAATATTGGTAGTATAAAATGTATCACAGCATTAAAAAAAATTCGAAGTTTGAGGTCACTGACTCATCTCGATTCGAGAATATGTGATCCCGAAAGTTGAAAAAAAAAAATAAATTTATAAAGTTGTGCTTACCTGATTGTCATTTTATGGAAAAGTATTATAGTCACGCAGTTCAGCAGGGTCACATTTAAGAGGTTATCGGATTGCCTTTAATTTGACATACAACAAGAATTTTTTACTTGGAAAGGTCGTTTATCGTGACCTATAAGTCGGAGGCTATATATCTTAAAGCGACCCTTTTAAAAATTAAAATATATATGTACATATTTAAACATAAATAAATTATATAAAAAGTCTACCGATATATTCATGAGATCAAATTGGTTTTGATAACAAATTATTTAGTATTTTGAAATTAAAACAACAAGAATTTGATGACCTTAACAAATCTTTTGTCTGTATAAGACCGGAAACTGTAGGCACATGAAGCCTATTTCGTTCTTTCGTTTTAATAATATTTTGGAAGGAAAAAATCGTCTGCGAATGCGGAACTGATAATATCCCACCTACAACTCTTGAAAGTTCCGGAAACACTAACTCATTCAATTGGTTTTTCTTTTCAGAAACTCTAGCCCAAAAGTTGCATATACTTTCATTTTTAAAATCTTTTGATACTTCTATATCCGCCAGGGATCTAAACTGTGTATTAATTGAGTCAAAATTTTTGTATTCGTTTGGAAAAAATTTTATTAGAAGTGGCACTGTGCTATTCGTAAACATAAACTGAGAAAGTTGTAAATTGTACCAAATGGGTAATTGGTGTACCATTGTACTTTTGTGGTTTAAATTGTACCACAAAAAAAAGTACAATTAGAAAATTTCTAAAAAAATTACTTTCTATCTAAAATGCAAATCTACCATAAATTCGTTTACTTGTTTAATTCATTTGTTTCAAATTCATTTTCATATTTTTTTAAAACACGTATTTTATTTTGTAATTTCTAATAAAATATTTATAAAATTTATTCCATATACAATATTTGCACGATGTGTAAATTACATTATGCTGCTGCTTGTTCTACTCAGCCACAGTTCATTTCTGTTTGAATCTTTGTCTTTGCAAAATAATTTTTTTTTTTGTTAAATAAAAAATAAATCCGTTTTACTTGTGCTGTTTGCTTATTTTACATATTTTAAATTATTAAAACTGATTGTTACAAAGAAATGGGGTAAAAATGGGACGACGACGCCAGTGGTGCTGATAAAAGCTGGTAGTTTAACAAAAATTGATTTCATGAATAAGAGATTTTGAGAATTTAGTTCAATTGTATTATATGGCAGTTTTATATTTTTCTATGTGTGTGTGTGTGTGTGTGTGTGTTAGATTTGCGGGGCAAATAATATTATGACAGCAGCAGGGGAAATACAAAGAAAATACGTGAATAAACTTAATTGATTTCAATTTTAAATCAATGTTCATATGTATATAAAAATAAAGAGGGATAAAATATTAACAACAAACTGTAATAAATGTAAAAAATGATTGGATCTCCTAAGTGTCGTATTATCATAAGTTTTTAAAATTTGAAAAAGGTCTACAAATTTTACAAGAAACGATACAATATTTTTTAATAATTTAAAATAAAATTTTTGTGAAATTATGGCTTTATGACAATACGACACTTATGGCTTATTGTGAATACACCAAATGTTTTGTCTCTTTTAATATTCTTTCCAATTTAATAATATTAAAAGGATTGTGTACGGTTTTGGGTTAGGGTTGCCATCCGTCCTCTTTTCCCCGGACACCGTCCTCTTTTTTAGGGCATCCGGGGCTGTCCTACTTCTTTTTTAGCAAATGTCCGGGGTTGTCCGGCTTTTTGCACCTTCTCTGAAGTTTTTTTCTTACATTTAAACTTTAAACCATGGGTCACAAAATGTATAAAAAAAGATTTAGGTGCTCGTACAATTAGTTTTCAAAAAGTAAAATTTTTTAACTTGTCTTTTTTTTTAAAGTTTGGCAAAGGGGTCTGCTTGTCAGCTGTGTGTTTTTCATAAAGTTTGTTTTCCAGATATAGAAGAAAGTCTTGAACAAAAAATATAGTAAGGGTATAGAATTTTGATATGGATTGCCTAGAGTTATACAAATATTTGAAGAGATGCGATGGTAATATATAGACTCAAATTGGAAGTGTTGAAAAATATATGTAAAATTTTTAAAAGTGTACATTCCCGATAATGAATTCAATAAATTTTTGTTTTTTTTGTTTTTATTTTCAACCATTAAATCAGAATGATATGTTAAGTTTGTATTTTTGTAAATAAAGTTTTTTCGTAAAAACAAATTTTGTTTTTGTATTTTAAATGGCGTCGTTAATTTTATCAAATTTAATTTTTTTAAATGTGTCCTCTTTTTTTGGGCAAATGTCCTTCATTTTTTATGCTGGCGTCCTCTTTTTTAAAAATAGAAATGGCAACCCTATTTTGGGTACACATTTCGCAAATAGTAATGAGCTTTTAAGGTTTAATGAAATAAAAACAACTATGTTTAACAATATTATATAAAATTTCTTCAAAGGAGTAAAATGTTTGTTTGTATGTCACAAAGCTCATTTTAAAATTTGAAAATTAGTTATAAATGGTGTTAATATTTTTTATTGTTTCGCTTTTTTGCATGACAGTTTTTGTACGTTTTACTTTCGTTGACTGTGAAAGAAATGAATTAAATTCTTGAGTACGAGTGAGACAATTCAAACCTTGAATTTGAACAAGAACTACAATTTATAGAAATTTCTGAAGAGTATTGAATTTCTAAAAAACCTGAAACTTAAAGTTTAATAGTTGGAAGAAATATTTTATATAATTCGTGACAATTGTGGGATGGAAACCGAGCAAAAATTTCAAAAACTGAACTAAAAAAAAAACGTAAATACAATAACAAGAAAAAAACTACCTTATAGCTTATAACTTACTAGTGATAAGGCAATAATGTAAAAGTATATACCCAACTGCAATACTTTGAAATGTTTTATGATAATAAATTAAATTGTTGACGAGAAAATATAATAATTTATATTCAGTCTAGCAAAGTGACTTTTTGATGAATTTGGGGATTGTTTATAAAGGGATTGAAAAGTATACAAAATTGAGAATGTTATGTAAGGCAAAGTTTAGAAATCCATTAATTGATGCAGCCATGACTGGAAAACTTCTTAAAAATTAAAAAAATTTTAAGCATTTGTCCAGTGATGGCCAGAAAAGAAGATGAGGGTGGTTATACTAAGCTTCAAAAGATAAGGTCGTTCTTAGAGGACTTTCAAAAACAGTTACTGAATAGTAACATTATCGTTTAGTTAAGCGGACTAACAACATCTGACAAAACAAAGCAGTCGCGTGGCAAATTTGTAAGAAATGCTTCAAAACTCTCTCATGTGTACTCAGTGCAATGTATTCCTCTGGTTCTAATAAAATACCGTGAAATATATATAAACAATTAAATCTTAATAAATGCATTAAAAACATAACATTTAACATATGTATGACCATATATTAAGGCTGGTCGAAAAAAAAGTTGTGTCAGCCACCCCTTAAAATCAAAGATATATCAATGAAGTTTGTAAAACTGGCAAAAAATTTTTGCCACGCCCCAAAATACACCACTTTTTGTTTTTTATATCTAGCGCCGCCATTTAAAGTCCGATCTCATCATATCGCATATCGTTGTTCATGGCTTGACTATGGCTTCATTTTTGACCTGGATGACTTTTAAATCTAACGTCAAATTAAAAAAGCCATTTTGATATCACAGACCCTCTCCTCTAATGTAAAATTTTTTGCATCTTTTTTAATATGATGAGATCGAACTTTAAATGGCAGCGCTGTATATATAAAAAAAGTGCTGTATTTTTGGGCGTGGAAAAAATCTTTTACCTATTTTAGAAACTTCGTTGACATATCTTTGATTGCAGGGGTGACTGGCAAAATTTTGTTTGTATGAAGGCCGACCCGCTTTAATTTATATACTCTGTGAAACAATAAAAAAATTAATAAAATATCAAAACCATGTTTTCTTATACCAAAAGCCTTGATCATTTAAGTACGCCAATGCACCATGTTGTTTATACACATTTTCCAAAAATTACACAATGAGCTAAAATTTTTCTTTTCTTCTTTTTTGCCTTTTCTTGACCACAATATAGTTAGAAACAGAATAAAATAAATTAGAATTTACAAATGTACTCTATGGGGATTTTATTACAAACTAAATGACAAAATAAATATACCTCCTTAATCCCAAAAATTTAATCGGTATAACTAAGGACACCACTTCACTTTTATTTCATTGATTGTTCTGCTTATGTTATCTAATGTGTGCTTTGTGACATGCAACTATACATTTTAACCTTTTCTGTAAATACTTCCTTCTTTTGTTATACGTTCCCTTCCAAAATATAATTAATAAAATGATAAAATAAAAAACGCAAATGCAAAACAAATTATAATAATTGTCATTTATTGTTTAGTAACAATGGTTATTGCACTTGATATTTAATGTGTATGAAAAACATTAATGCTCATACCACTATCACCGCAGTCATAGTGCAGGGGCCATTGTAGTTGCCATAATAAAAAACCCCACTTTCACACTAACGAAAAGCCAATCTACATAACACACATTCATTCTATGCAGTAGTCAAAGCTAATTTACACTGCCCGTGTAGCTTTGCTACAACCCAACTCAACCAAGCAGACAAATAAGTAAATGAATGAATGAACGCGAAGAAAAGGAACGTAAAGAGTAACAGAACCATATAAAAGACAAACAATGAGGCATGGAGAGATTTACCCAGCTGTATGAAACTTATAAGCATGCCCCATACAATTTACATATATATATGTATGTACATATGCCTGTATATGTAGTACTTGGTGTATTTTAAACCAACCAATGAACCTATAAATGCCCGGTGAATGACCAGTGTTATTTTTTTTAGTTCTTTTTGCTTTTGTATTGTTTTGAAAGCAGCACAATATACACTCACTCGTATAACACAAAGTGAGACATATATGAGAAGAGTTCAGCGAAAAAAAGCGTAAAAAAATCATTGGGTTGTGTTAAAAAGCCAGGGAAAAGAAATTCTTACAAACCTTAAATAGCGCACGAGCCATTGTATGCATTTAAATGTTCCCTTTAATTTGCGCTCCTACCTTCTTTGCTTAGTTGGAGCTACTTGCAGTGCTGCTGATGGTCTGTAATAATTTGTGTACAGAAAAAAGTGTTGTACTACCAATTAATATTGTCCACAACTATAATTTGTTCACTTGTGCTGTTGTTGTTGTTGTTCACAAAGTTTAGTTGTCATACTTCCACACATGACTTCAATCCATTATAATACAAGTACTACCAAGTATATAATATTATTACGACATATAATTTAAAATTTATCTACACACATTTAATAGTTTATTAAAAATTTCCGGTACAAGAGTTACAAACACATACAGCCATACATTCTTATGTTCGTATATATGTACGTGTACTACGATTTTCAACAATACAAATTATGGATTAAATAAATTTAAAGTGTTGGTAGTCGTACTCGATGACAAAAGGTGTACAGGTATTAGGGTGATCGATTCGGTTTTACAACCGGTGGAACAACCGGTGAAACAACCGGTTTTACAACCAGTTTTTTACTCTTTCAGGTATCGAATTTTTACAAATGATGATTTTTTAAATGTCGAATAAACGGTTTTTTTTGCTCATAAAGGCCGTTTTTTTTTAATCTTTAAGTTTGCATTCATATTTACCTTTACAACTAATAAAATATTGAAAATCTTCTTAAAATCGGAAAAATGGTTTTTGTTGGGTACATGAGAAAGAAGTAATTTTGCAAAGGTTCAACTAAGATGAGGTTAGGTGAAAATACCAATGATTTTAACAATATGGTATAATTAGAGATCATGTGTTGAAGTGTGTTTTCATAAATTAATTAATTAATTACTAAAAGCATAAAACTAATGCAAATAAGGTAAAAAGAAACCGATGTTTCATGAATGAATGATGTTTGTTTTCAATTTTATTAATAATAACACTGTGCTAGTTGAAAAAACAGACAAGCCGGGCACCTAGCGTTTTAACATAATTCGGGTACGCTAAATCCAGTGGTGCCCTCGGTTTTTTAAGATTGGCTCTGGTTTTCGAGATATACCGTTATTTCGAAAATGGAGGAGGTTGCACCACATATGTTCGAGTAACTCAAAAACGCTTTAGCTTATTCCAAAAACTTAAAAAACCGAAATTCCGCAATAAAATTTCCTTTAAGAAAAGTAAAACTTCTTTCTAATATCCGTAGTCGTTTTAGAAAAATAATTTTTTTTTTTTTAAAAAATTCATTTTTTTATCAAAATTTCGAAATTTTTGTTCTTTAAAAATTCATAAAAAATTAAAAAATGCAGCTAGGCTTCTAATTTTTTGCAAACATATAAAAAACAAAGCTGCAAACAAAACAAGCCATAAACAATTAAAATATGTTAGCAACTTCTGATTTTATTCACAAAAGTCGACAAATTTTAATTAATCTAAGAATTTCATAAAACGCAACATTTGTATTGGGGCCCCCCTAAGGGATGGTGATAAAGGGAAAGTATAATTTAAGAAAATGTTAAGAACAAAAAACATTGGAGGTCGGTCATACATTTTATCCCCCTAGGAGTGAATCCTAGGCCTTAGAAATAAATGTTGGGAATGAAAAATAAAGTTGCGCAGGTGCAAAATAAGCTATTTGTGATTAAAGTCTGTCTACAACTTTTGATTTTTTCCGAAAAGATGAAATTTTTGAATTTTTTATATAACCAAACAAAAATTTTTTGTTGTTAAGTAGTTTTTATTTAGAAATTTATTTTTCTTCCTCCTGCAGATTCCAACAAATATCCCCTTATAGCGAATCAAGTTGTTTGCCGCTATACCAGTGTTCGAGCCTGGCTGTTACTTGGTGAAATCTCTCGCCATGTTCATCAGACTCGGCTGGTGATTATTCATTAAATTTTTCGGCATGGCAATGCAAAAAATGTATTTTCAATGACATTCTAACGTTTAAGTTTTTAAATGCGGTAAGCATATTTTTGATTAAAATTCGCCAGTTTTTAGACCGATGATTTCCTAATACATTTTCTATTACTGATTTCACACAATTCCAGGCCAATAGCTCGATATCATTCAATGCAACCTCAAATTGATGGTCCTTCATAAGACGACGAATGTCCGGTCCATTATGAATTCCTGTAAAATAAAAACATTATGATATGAAATATAAATCTAATTTAATAAAGTAGTTAGAGTTCATACCTTCTTTTACTTTCATGCCGCTTAATCGTGAAAAAATTCGGTGCAATTCGGTAAAAGCAACACCATCTGGGCTCAATGCTTTTATACAATTTTTTACAATACCCAGTTTGATGTGGAGTGGAGGAAGCAAAATCTTTTCCATCGACACAAGTGGTAATTCAATAACATTGTTTCTATGCAATCTGCTTTCCTCACGTAAAGCCCAATCCCGTGTATTGTACTGGTCGCCATCGAAACGCGTATTCCATAAGCACATGAAGCACATATTTTTAGTATAGCCCAATTGCATGCCTCTTAAAAGAGCTAGCACTTTTAAATCTGCGCATATTCTCCACTTGTGGTCTTCATATTTAATTAACTGTATTATTTTTTTCATTGATGCGTATGTCTCTTTAGTATTTGTGCTAAGTGCTATCGGAATAGGAATTTTTAAATTAGTGACATGTAGCAAAACTGCTTTTAAGCTACTTTTGGAAGAATCAATGAATAAGCGCCAATCTCCAGGATTATATTCATTTTGCATTGTACAACGGTATTTGGCATGGTTCTTGGAATTAAAAATTAAAACATAGTATTTTTGAATTACCTGTGATTTCAAGTTATTGGCAATAAAATCTACACCTGGAAACGGTAGAAATATTATTCGTCCTGGCTTTTTTTTTTACAAAACATGCGCTGAACACAATGACGACCATAAAAAGTATGTAACAAACGATGGTAATTTCTCACAGAGCACGAATTTTGATAATAAATTTTAACGATTTGCAGTCGTTGCTCTCCATGATTAAATGGCAGGGTATACTGAAAACTTTTCACTTTCACAGATGTAGTTTGGACACAATTACCAACCAGTGCTGCCAGACCGAAAAACTTATTTCATAAAAAATCACCCGTTAAATGCTAGTTGCATATTTTCGCGTTAAAACTTGACAAATTTTTTCTAGAACTTAAAAGTTTTTCTGTGCTTTTGGCAAGAGCTTTAAATAAAAGGTCTTTTTGTGTCCCACGAAATCGAATGCTAGAATTTGGGGAATTAAACTATGCGTATGGTAGAATTGTGGGGTCTATGTATACATTTATATTTTCGATTTAAATGTATATATGTACATAAATTCGTATGTACATATATGTTTGTAAACATGTTTGTTTTTCATGTTCATCTAGTTGACTGAATATTTTTACTTATTTCGGGCTATAATTTGCATTAATTATGACCACACACACATTTCATGTTTATGTTTAAAACACACATGCATATATAAGTATGTGTTGTTGTACGCAGCGGTAAAAAGAAGGGAAAAATAGTCCTCATAAAAGGCCTCATTTAGCCTGACCTAGTAGACTCACGAATTCTGATAACTATTTTAAATCTACTAATTTTTTTTTACTCACATTGAAATATAGAGCTCACTTATAATAACGAGATAAGGATCGCTTTGGAACCATTAAAAACCTGAGAAGATTTTTTGATTTATAATGATACACTTTTTCTGATTTTTAAATTTTCGCTATTTAAAATTTCATTAAAAGCTTTATTTATGACATTCTGGAATGCTTTTAAGGGCAGGCGGGGTAGAATGAGATTGCATCTAAAAAAGGTTTGAATACGCCTTTGAAAAGGCCTGAAATATGAAACCCTGTTGACCATGGATATTTATAATTGTCTGCATATGTATGTATTGGCGTATGTGCAAAATTTTGTGTCAATAATGTAATCGTTTCTACAGTTGTTATCGGTCATTGAGTCCTAGTCTTTTTTACCCACAGTATATGTATATGAGCATATAAACCACACATCATTATAATTAATAAAATCCAATTTCAGTTTGTTCTAGATATTTTGAAAATACTCTACAGCTGGTTGTGGTTGAGAGAAAAAAAGAAAAATTGTGAATGTTTCAGTAATTTAATAGTAAAGTCTAGTGCAATAATTTTAATCGAGTTGAAATTTGGAATATTTAAAGATTTTAACTAAATAAAAGCAAGAGGAGAAAAGTTTGCCCTAAGACGACTAAGACTAAAAGGAATTATGGTCTAGATGTGCAAAGAAATCACCTCTCTCAAAATAACGAGACCGTTTTCCAAAGCAAATATTCATGTCATGTTATTAGTAGAAGGATACATATTTACTTATACCCAATATTCGCTTTTACATTCGCCTTGCATTGTGCAACAATAACATTTTCGTTTTTGAAATTATTTTTATTTTTGTTTGGTTTAATTAGTGTTTATTCCGATTTAAATACCTGATGTTGAGCTAATTTAAAATGTTAAGTAAATAGTTTATTTTGATGGTTTATTTATAGCAAAAAACATAAATATTTAAATAAGTATGTATGTACATATGGAAGTACATATAATAATTACGAAAGAGTTATAAATTATAAATTCAATTTTGGTTTAAATATAAGTTTTAATTACAATTATATTATTATTTAAATAAATGCCTTATTAAAAGGTCGATTATGTTTTGGTTATTGAGAGAGCTACGTTTAAATAAAATTCAAAAGCGAATTTGCAAATAAAATAAATAAGTTATTTATGAGTGCAACAGGACATATAAATATTTATTAGAATCATTTTTACATACAGCAAAATGTGAAAAAATCTTAACATTTGTGGGCTTTTAAACGGCTCAACGGAATACAGAATGTGTAATTGTTAATTTCTAGTAGTAAAATATGGACTCTTGTAATTATTATTTGCTTACAGCAAATAAACTATATTAATGCCAGTTAACTTTATTGTAACACATAGTACAGTTGCTCGATGGATTTCCGAACAAGTTCTCATAATTCGGAAGTAAGAAGGTGTAAGTCGATAAAAATAAATAAATTTACACAAAACAAGTAAGAGTGTTATATTCGGTTGTGTTGAATATGATAATGCCCTTCACCATCATGTATATAGATAAAGTGCCAAATCGTAATCTCAGCCAAGACTTTAGATTTAATATTACACGCTATTTTGCAGTATTATTTTCGACACCATCTTTATTTTTTAGATATTTATTTAGTTGTATTCTACTAGTAAAGCCCTTTCATTTAATATTTATGCGATTGAGAAAAAAATGTTCAACCATTTTGATTCTAACTATTTTTTTATAGTTTTCTGTATTCTACATTCCTTTCATACCTATATTGTGGGGGTTGAAGAGGACAAACCTATAACTACAATTTTTGACCCATATAAACGCCATTTTATTCCTGACACCATCTTGAATTTTAACAGTACATAGTTCAAGGTCAAACCGTTTTGTTTGATATGAATATTGAGGGGTTGAAGTGGGTACATTTTTAAGTTCAAGATTTGATTCATTTATAGATATGGTGTACGCCATTTTGTAATGACGGCCATTATGGATTTTAAATTTTTATTTTGCTTTCTTTTGATACTCATATCACTCCTCTCTGTTACCCAAAAGCTGAAAAAAATAATTTTCGTTTCAAACTTTTAGGAAAAACACCGAAGTGCTCCTATTTTTGTGCTTATATCTCAGTTAGTTTCCCGCCGCTTTGTCAGATTTTTTTTAACAATAGTTTTCGAATCTACGGCATATATCTTGGTGCCTTTAGCGTGTTCTAAAATAATTAGCAGCTTAAGTAACTTGAAATTAATAAAAATATATATTTTTTAAATATGTCCAAAATTTTTTACGAATATTCCCAGAGCCATGGGCTTTCAGAAAATATATACCTTTTAGGGTCGGAAAAAAGTATTGTACAAATTACAAACGAAATGACAAAGGGACACGACTTGGCATCACATGTGAATGGTATAAAAACAAATGCTAAAGTGTCTCATCTTCATTAACCACAATGTCCCACTCCGACTATATTCCGCCACCAAAATATAACAGGCCAAGTGAAAAATATGTTCTATCAACTAAACACATCATGACTGATTCATCTTCAAAAGCCGCAAGTTTTTGTGACAATGTTGAAACTTCTCTAGATTGCTTGCACATGATGATATAAATAAAATGATCCAAAGGATAATCGATATATCTAGCGGATAATCTTCGTTACATTAATATCTTGTCAAAGGTTTACTCTCTTAATTTTTTGGTTATCGGAGGACGCAAGATGATCTTTTGGCTTTTCCCAAGTCAATAACAAAAATACTTTGAATATTGGAAAATATTCCTAGATTGATGCAGTATATGAACATATAGTGCAAACAGGAGACCTGTTGGTCATTACGTTGCGTACTGCTTTGGAGACGGGGTATACGAAAAACATTTGCTTCTTATGCTCTTCAGGCTCTCAAGGCAATACTAAAAGCGTGATTGAATACCTCAAATTGATTTTAAACTAAATCGTTTGAATGTCATAAATAATATTCTTGTACCAATCGCAGAAATTCTATTGCCGCCTATGCATTATTGATATTAATAAAAGAAGTATAAAAAAAAAAAGAAGAAGAAGAAGTTAAAATACTTTATAGTTATTTGAATAGGCATTATAATCTAGCAAGAAAAATTTTTATCGGAATCCATTAAGGTAGTTATCAACAATTTTTTGTGTATGAATCATTTTAAGGATTTATGTTGATGACATGCTCGCGTTGATGACATTAACGTCCACATGTCCTTAAAAATACACTTTATGAGACCCATAAAGACCATTTTGATCTTCAAGTCTGACAAACATGAAGAGAGATTTCACCACACTGCTGCCCTTTTAGAACCCCATAATCCCAACTAAAATCAGAAATTTTAATATTACACTTGTAGCGAAATTAAATTCGCATATAAACTGTTTTACACCTAAAAACAAGGAATT
Organism: Phyto melanocephala; assembly: GCA_941918925.1. NCBI lineage: Eukaryota > Metazoa > Arthropoda > Insecta > Diptera > Rhinophoridae > Phyto > Phyto melanocephala. Next base: position 24,023,481 of record OW799236.1, on the reverse strand, counting down.
TAAAATCTATGTACTTAATCACTTGGCAAAAAAGAAAAAGAAATGTGTTAAATCAGGCGTCTTACTTTTTATACCGGAAAAGAAAACTTTTCTAAGCCGTTGTACAAAATAACACAGATCTGTGCTTTAAAACCAAACAATTTTAATTCACTTACTTCGAAACTTTTTTAAATATTCCACTTGAAACTTGTTTGTGTTGCCACACACACACGCACACAATTGAAAATAAAAACAATTTTTATGGTTTTCATTTCTATCCTTTTTTGATGTTGTTTTTGTTGTTTAGCTTGAATAAAAGAATATAAAAAACACTTTAATTTTAAATTCAATAAGACTAGAATAGAAACTGAATCCGTAATACTCGTATATTATACAGTACAGATTTGTATTTTTCGTTTCTATACCTTTTAGCTCTGTTTTACATGAAATTTTTAAACAATTATGGCCAAACAAGATGAAAAAAACATTGTTTTTAACTTGAGTACGGAAAAATTCATTTCATTTTCTATTCAAGTCAGTGAAAAGTTGTATTTTTTTCTACATTTTGTTCTGGTTTTTTTCTCTAGCTTTTAAGTTGTTTATTTGCAATTTCCTATTCTAATTCCTTAATTTGTTTATTTGCAAGTGAGTTCGAATGTTTTGATTGTATGAGAGAGGTTGCAGTTCGTTCGCTTTTCCGGTATCCATGTTAATATAAGTATGCATGCATATTCATATTCATTCATGTTTAGTTTATGTACATACGAAGTTGTTGTTTTTTTGCTCTGGTTGGGTTTGTAATTCTTCCGCAGGATATTTCTCTAGACAGAGAAAAAAAACAAAAGAAAATGTCAGCTTGTGCTCCGAGAAGAAAAAGAGAACACAGGGAGTATATAAAATATAACACACAAATTGCGGTTAATTGAATTCACTGAATATTTTTTGTTGTCCTTTTAAATACTGGCAGCATATTTAATAAATGTTTTCACTGTAGTGTGTGGTGTTGAGCTTCATTTTTTTTATTGAATCCATTTTACCATTCCTCCTTTTCGTTTTAAGTATTTTTCGTATTTTATTAGTTTTATGACATACTAACAAGATGTGAGTATTTTTTAATTGTTATAATTAAGGGTTCGAAATTTTGTACACTTGTAAACACTTACAAAATTATGTATTGAAATTATTAATTCCAGAGACGAGCACGATTTGCGAGATTTAGTTAGAAATATCTTTTTAAATTTTATGAAGAGAATAACATTTTACTATTAGGGAATTGAGTATTTCATTCATTTATTATGATTTTTTTCTTTTTTAGCAAAAATGGTACGAATTTTTATATTAAATTAACTATTCTTTAAATGAAAATTGAAAGAAAGGGGGAAACAAATTTGTTTTTTTTTAATAAAGCGAAAAGATTTGAAATCCATACCTATTCGATTCGAAAATCATTTCTGTTGTGCTGTTGCCAACTAAATTTGACAAAACCATAAAACCGTGCTCACATATGGGTTGCTTTTTTAACCCAACAAAACCTAAATTGTAAAGAATAGCAGAAAAAAGTTAATTTCATAAAAGAAGGTTATTTGAAAGTATACTTTGCACATATGACCACCGCGGCTGTTCTTGACGAAACGCATTTTGGATGTTCATTTTAGAACGTGCTTGGTCTATTTCTTGAATAACAAGAACAATCTTGTCCTCCAAGGCGTCAATTGTTAATGATTTATCAACATAAACCCGTGACTTACGTGGCCCTCACAGGAAATAATTGAGATATATCAAATCGCATGGCATTGCAGGCAAAGCGTGATATGATTAACGTTAGCACCGAGATTTAATGCCATAATTCCACGGTGGTCTTATTACTGGGTTAGGTTCGTGACACCCAACCAGAGCCCCTATAATCATGCTGTGCCATGTCACAGGTAGAAATCTTACCTACAGTAATTCTTAGTTCATGTAGACGCACCTTGCTCGAGATCTCCGACTATCTATTCTCTTAAATTGTGTTTTTCGCTACATTTTATACATTGATCGGCAACAGAATCAGGTATGCTTCCTGAAAGAAGCCGAACAACCCACCATGTAACAACTTCTGTTGAAAGGCAACATCACCCCTAGACATAAATGGTTGCCCGAAGTTCACAGTGTTATCGTCCTAATAAGAGCATAAGCCATTAAACCATAACAAGTTCCTTATCATCTCCCGATCGATAACACCACTTACGGTAACTACTTTACCGAACTCATTTTGAAAAAAAAAAATAAATCGCACTAAATAGTCACTCTCTGTAGATGCATCGGCTTTTCAAAAAACACTCATGGATTCTCATGCTGATTCTGCTTGTTAACGAATCCACTAGATGTGTGCCTGTTTTAATAAAAGCATAAGATCTACGTTGTATTGTTTTAAATTTCTTCTCTGTTCTGTTAAGATGGTAACAGCACCCAGAAACAAGAGTGGTTGTCTGAAGTCTGACCAAAGTCAAGCATCTGACATTAACCACCTCTGAATCCGTTTCCCGCTTGGGATAACCACAGCCACCACGTGTTCTCCAAAGAGACCTCACCAACAACCAGTCCAAAACAAGTTCTAGGGGCTTACCGGTTCCCGTGGAACCAGATAGGTCTCTGGTCAGCCTCGAATTCATTCTCCTGACCAGAGTATTAATTCTCCAAAATGATGGTCAGAGGTGTTTGTCTCACATCTCTACCCCGTCCTGACAATCCACCAAGGTTTGGAAATAGAAAAAGATACATGGGCCTGGGGGGAAGACCTTGGATGAGGTTTATTTCTCGAAATCAACTTATTACAAAATTTTAATTTTAATAAATCGATTGCTCCGGTTGCCGTATGTCACGTACCTAGTGACATTCGAACTATTCCTAGCTGTGTAGAAGGTCTTCCGGCAGATATATCAGGTGTTTATAAGTTGAAAATATTTTTCGCATTCGAATTAAACGTGATCCACCGATTCGAAACAAATGTCTTGGTGGTGACGATGAACTAGGCAATGAATCATTGCTTCAGAGAGCGCAACTCTGACGATAAAATGTCGACGGTATGCTCCTTGCGTTAAAATAATTGATCGCAGATTTGAATAATAAATTTCTATTATTATGGTTCTTTGTTCGGCTGTGAATCTCCCCAGTATTACAAAAAGAATTATCCAAACGAAAAAAAGTAATAAATTTTTTAAATCCCAAGTAACTTTTGGACACCCCACTGTAAGTGTGGTGAGTTTGAGGTTTTATTATGCCCCATTATTTCTACCAAACCTACTACTGTGTTTATCACTAATATTACTTGGTAACTTACTAGGTAAGCAAACATTTTATTGGTGTCTTATATACCCCACACAAACTACAAGATATTTCTGAAACAAAGACGCAAAACGACGCAGACAAAATTTGGTTTTGCTCAAAGTTCCTAGCCCTAGTTATTACTTTAGAATGCAAGCAAAAAAGTAAAACAAAAAAGTAAAAAAAGGCGAAATGATTGCCGCTAGTACCACACACATGTCAGACATATAGAAATATATGAGAACATTGATCGTTATGCACAGGAAGAAATTGTTTTTGTAACTAATGGGAAAGAAACTTTATTAAATATGTACTTACGTAACGTATGGTTATAAAATTTAGGTTTAAAGTTATAAACAGTTCAAAAGTTCTATACTGTACACCTAATAATGGTGTTAAGGTTGCAGCTGAAATCATTAAAAATAATTCTTTATCTTAAGCTTTCAATACAGACATCCAAGTGGGGAGATAAAAGTTACTTTTTTTAATAAATTAATAATTATAAAATAATAAATAATTGAAATTGAATCTTCCATCAGACTTTTTGGAGTGAAGTTTGTTTGCATATAAGAGAGTTAAATATCTTAAATTTTTTATTCAAAGTTCGTATTTTTGGAATGCTTCCCAAAAAAACATATTTTTTTCTTTTACTGTTAACATTACGGTCATTCAACACTGGCAACCCAAATATGAACAAATTGATGGTCACAGGTAAAAAGACCCTAACTCGCATATTTTACAAAATTAAGTTTTTCAGTGGTTTCAATACATTTTACACAAATACACCACCCTAATACAAAATTTCAACGCAATAGTATCAAAAATACCAGTTTAGTGAGCAGTTTTATACAAGCATTACATTATGACCATATAGTTTTTATCATGCTTTTGCCTTCTCCTGTAAAGTTGCACATTTTTGAGTTAGGGCCTTTCAAACTGTGACCAACGATATCTAAGCACATGAATTTTCTACAAATCCATTGCATATGACACATTTAGTCATGCAAACATTTGCACAAGAACAAACAGATATTACCAAACAAAAAACAAGCAAAACAAATGTTTTGAATTGCTAAAACTAATAATTATAATGCACATAGTTTTTATCTTTGGGGTTGCATGTGTTAATGCTATAAACGAAAAAACACATGACACTTTTTCAATTATTTTATCCAGTGAAAATGTAATGTTTGTTAACTGTTTTTTTTTTGTCAAAAATTAGACCATGACATTTGCATGTCTCTCAAACAATTATTAAAACAATGTGTTTAAGTTAAATCCAATGTAACAAAGTAATAGTAACAAAGAAACTTTTGTTCCGAAAGCATAACTGTAAAACTAGATAACACTTTGAAATGGTTGAAATACACTGGAAACAGATGTTTGACCGAACAAGAGATATTTGATGTTAGAAGTTAATGGACTATAAAGTTTGATAAAAAATTGTTAAATTTAAAGTAATGGATGTCATTGATGAATTACTCACAATGCAATTATTGAAAAAAAAATGAATTAAATTTAAATATTTTTTTTAATTTTATACATCGCGTCGTACAATAAAGTCACAACTCAAAGTTTTCTAAAGTTCACTTAAAAATTCATTCACAATACAAATCTCTAACTAAACCTTAAAAATTTCTTACTTATCACTACCTTTTTTGACTAATTAATTATTAATTTTGCATTAATTCTTTGCATCTCCTGAAAATTTGAGAATTTTAAGTTGTGACGTTATTGTATTTAGTGTTCGATATAATTTCTTCATTCGCTTATTTATTAAAGGGGCATAATAAAACCCCAAACCCACCATAGGTACAGTGGGGTGTCCAAAAGCTACTTGGGACTTAAAAAATTTATAACTTTTTCGTTTGGATAATTCTTTTTGTAATACTGGGGAGATTCACAACTGAACAAAGAACCAGAAAATAGAATTTTTATTATTCAATTGTTTTAACGCAATAAGCATACCGTCGACATTTTATCGTCCGAATTTCGCTCTCTGAAGCAATGATTGGTTGCTTAGTTCATCGTCATTACCAAGAAATTTGTCTCGAACCGGTGGATCACGTTTAATTCGAACTGCGGAATATATTTAACGTTTAAAGCAAAGTGTTAACGAAACACCTAAAACATCTGCCAGAAGACCTTCTACACAGCTAGGCATAGCTCGAATGTCATTATAGCACGTGACATACGGCAATCAGAGCAATTGATTTATTAAAATTTGGTAACTAGTTGATTTCGAGAAATATTTCTGTGCATTTGTCTCTAAGGTCTCCCCCCGGGGCATGTATCTTTGGCTATTTCCAGGACTTGGTGGATTGTCAGGACGGGGTATAGATGTGAGACCAACACCTCTGACCATAATTTTGGAGAATTAATACTTAATTTTAAAGATTAAATGCTCTGGTCAGGAGCATGAACTCGAGGCTGACTAGACCCCTATCTGGTACCCCTGGAATCAGTAAGCCCCAGAACTTGTTCTGGACTAGTTATTGTTAAGGTCTCTTGGAAAAGCACGTAGTGGTTGTGGTTATCCCAAGCGAGAAACAGATTCAGAGGTGGTTAATTTCAGATGCTTGACTTCGGTCAGACTTCAGACAACCACCTTTGTTTCTGGGTACTGTTACCAACTCAACAGAATAGAGAAGAAATTCAAAAGAATACAACGCAGATCTTATGCTTTTATTAAAACAGGCACACATTCAGTGGATTCGTTGACATGCAGAATCAGAATCAGCATGAGAATCCATGAGTGTTTGTTGAAAAGTCGATGGATCTACAAAGAGTGACTGTTTGGCGGGGTCATAGGGACGTATTTTTTTCAAAATGATATCGGCAAAGTAGTTACCGTGAATAGTGTTCTCGATCGCGAGATCGTAAGAAACTTTTTGCGGCGAGAATTTAAGGATAATGACCTGGATGATATGTGGTTCCTACAGAATAGTGCCATTTGTCACACAGCCAACGAAACAATGCATCTTTTGCGCGAGATATACAAAGGCCGTGTTTTCTCACGTTAAGGCGATGTTAATTGGACGTCACTGTCATGTGATTTGATACCGGTGAACTTTTTTTGGGTATTCAAAAGAAAAAAAAAAGAGATAATTCGGCACACTAACGAAATTGAACAACAATTATGTCTCAGTGTTATTGAAAATGTGGACCATCGAATAGAAGTATGCCACAAAAGTCGTGGCCAGATTTGGCCGATACTTGGTTTCATGCATAATCGTCATAGGTGATTTTATCTAGTAAAAAATATTAAGAAAACTGTGTGAAAACTTTTTGTTTTATTAACAATTAACATCGTGCGTTTTTGTTGGATCAGCCTGTACAAGATCTGGCTAGAAATTTGATATAATTTCGTTGATTGTAAAGAGAGTAATTCAAAATTTCAAATAGACTTAAGAGGTCGTTCAAAAACAATCCGTTATTATGACAATATTACAGCTGTACATACCAGTATAAGTGAAGGTCCATAAACTCTAAATCAAAACTTAATTTGGTGCGGTGAGATATAAGAAGCTCTCTACAGCATGTAAATACTCACTAAAGGTCTTTGCCTCAAGGGTTTAAAGCTCAACTAATATAAAAATTATAGCCTAATCACCATGTACTGCGAAGAGACTTTATTTAATGGATTATTATTACAACAAGTGGATGTAGATTTTTTAAACAAAATCATCTAAAACAATGAAACACATTTTCACCCTCATGGCTTAATTGATTGCCGAAATAAGCATGTTTGTAAGTCATATATGGTTGTCAAAAAAATGCCTCCTCAACGTGCCACTTGTTGGTGAAAATTGTGACACAGTTTTACCATACATCTTTGAAAATGAGAAGTGACTCTTACAGGACTTTGTTACATGCCACACGGCCTTCTAAACAATTTAACTACTATAATATACATTTCCTGTTTGTATACTCTTAGAATCAGAATTGATTTCCTTAATGCAATAGATCTATTGCTATAGTGTTTTTTTTAATTCGAAAGAATATGCTATCAAGTCGTCAGCTAACACTGAGTTGAAGGATGAATTTTAACGTGGCCCTAACGAAACTAGAGCGTTAAGGGGATAAAACTGCACTTTCCAGAATCATGATTTCTTATGAAATGAAATGATAAAAACATTTTAAAAAATAACCCTGTATGACCACATCATTGGATATGCTTATTTTTTATATTTCTTTTTGATAAGCACAAATGTGTTTTTAATACCATGGCAAATGTCAGGAAAATATTCTAAGACACACATGTTTAGAATAGAAAATTTCAAATGGTTCTCTTTTCTTTTCATGCAAAATTCCTTTTTTGAAACATGTGTGTGTGTTTTTTTGTATAATTTTAATGTCAATTATAATGTCTTTTTAACAAACTAATTTACACATAATTATAGTAATTTAAATAATGCAACATCAACAAAAAAATAATAAAAACGCAAAGTCTCTTGTGAAATTGTAGCATATGTTGCATTTAAAATGCAACATACTCTATGTTTGCGTAGTTCATTGAAATTAATTTCAGTTTAATAATGCAACATGCATGCAAAACAACAACAAGAACAAAAGTTTTGACGTTAAGAAAAGTTGACATGTTTAACCCCCTTAATTTTTAACAATTCTGGTGCGTTTGTATTTCGTGTTGTTTAAATTAATTTTTTTTTCTTGCGAACTTTTTTGTATATTTCTTTTTGTTAAGCAAGTCCAATCAAGAAAATATTAAACATTTATGTAAATGATCCACTTAATCTTTCAGCTAAGCCTCCACAACAAAACAACAACTGCGCCACCACATCTCAAGATTTTTTCCCACTCCGCTTAAGTCAAACAACGAGGGTATACAACATGTTCAGCAAACAACAAATACGTATTTATGTGTATAAAGACAACAGAAACAAATTGGAGCCATATGGAAAAAAAACTTAATAGAATAATCCTCCAGCTCCAGTAAATGTGTGCACCTTCGTTTTGCCCTCTTCAGGCATTTCAGCGAGCAGAACACTTCAGCAGTAATCAAAATATGTTGCAGAAAAAGAGTAAATTAAAAGAAACTCAAAGCAGAAACGAAATTGAAAAGGAAGAGAAAAAATAAAGAAATAGTCAAGTATGTACATACGTAACTGAACGCAACGAAGTAGTAAAATAAATAAAAAAAAAATTAAATTGATATAATTGTTGCATACAACACACTAGAAAGGAGTGAAAGGGCGGCCAGAGAGAGTGAGAGGCAAGCAGTGCTGTCAGAGTTTGGGGCTTACATCAGAAGAAGGTTGCCAACTGTTTCAAGTGTATGTATGCCATTGTTGAAATGCTGACAAAGTTGTTTTTGATGTCGGTGCTGAGGCATGCATGTTCGTACATGAGTGCATGCAACACATGCAACAGTCAACAACCCTAAAACATAAAATTGGATTAGAACTGAAATGCATGTTACTTACTACTTACTAACTTATTTACTTGTAATAAAAATGCATTGACTTTAGACTGCTAAATAGAACAAATTTCTGCACTCACACACATACACAAAAAAAACACATAAATAAACAGGAGGGATGTGTGACATATTTTGATATATGATAAACTTTAATTAAAAAAAAAATTACCACACCATGATAACATTATTGGGAGCATGGATTTAATACTAGCTCTCATTGGATTCCGCACTACCACATTTCGATACCTTTTTTTTGTGCAGAAGATTTCTTTTTGTCATCTATGAGATGGTGACAGAAGCAGACTTCTCCTTTTATGAAGCCGACAGGACGTATACACGGATGGGTCAAGGGTGAGTAGACGGCGGTGTCTATATCAGATAAAACGAAGCCCAAATACTTTCAGTCTATCTGATAATGAATGCACTGTACTCCAGGCTGAGATATCTGGGAGTAAATGAGCGGCACACTGGCTAAGGTGTTAAAAGGTATTCCATAGGAATATCAAAATCTTTACCGACAGTCAAGTGGCTATCAGATCCCTTTATTTATGTCTATTTGACATAAAAACTCGTCCAAGAATGTCGGGCATACCTTAACTGGCTGGCAATAGTATCAGTACCAGTAATGGCAACGGCATAGAGTAGATGGAGTTGTTAAGGTGGACCTATCACTTAAAGAGAGAAAGTCATCGCTACTAAGGTTAGGGTTATACCTGCTTGCAAGTTTTGTATACATGTGTGTCTCCAAATTTTCGGCCCATACGAGATGGATGAATGATTCTGGGTGTAATATTGCGACGAGGACTTAGCAATCATGCCAGAAGTATGGGACTATCTTATAATGATTACTATAGAAGTTGTTTTGACAAAGGAATGAAGAAGACTATATATCACTTCCTATGTCACTGTCCTTAATGAAAATATTTGAAGGAATTTTGTACGAGTCCTGCAGAATGTCAGAGATGGCGAGGATAAACTTTGCTGCATTTTCTGCCTTTACAAGGGAGTATGGGTGAACCGGTCCAGAATTGGGAAATTTAGGCCATTTAGAATAACTTCTATTGAAGCGTTTGATGAACCAAATAATGATATATGTTCTTTCTATATTTCTACATATTATTTTATCTATCTTTCTATCTTTTTATGTTTTTAAATAATGAATCATAGCAAATGTGGACAAGGAATTTAAAAGATCATTATCATTAAATAGGAAATGCATATAAGAGTCAAACAAACAAAATTATGATTCGAACAACTTTTACCATCCAATGTAGAACAGAGTTTAACTGCGAAGTGGCTAAAAAAGCTCAGGCATTAGTGAAAATAAATTAAGAAATTTGTGTTATTAACTAATTTAGGGTTGTCATGAAATGGAATTGCTTTCAGATTTGGATTTAAAAAAGACACAAAACCTATTATTTCGGTTTTATGGCAATACTAATTCTGATTCGTAAATTAATAAATCTTAAATGTCCAACAAAATCAGACGCGAAATATTTTCTTTTTAAATTAAATTCCGACAGCAATTAGTTTTTGTGACTAAACTGATTGTTTATGATTCCTAGACACAACCCACGCATCTTTTAACAACAATTGTTTCAACAACAATTGAAAACACCCAGTACTTGTGTGATTTTCCATAGTTTGAAAAAAAATATATTTAGTTAAAAAAAAAAGAAATCACTTGCAAATGTTGAGGGGACTATTGTGAAGATAGAAAAAATTCTATAGATTTTCTTCGTTCATCTTTCTTGTAAAACTTACACACAGTAACATGTTCAAAACATCCGATAGTTTTTGCTTTATTTATTAACAACTAAAACTACATTATTAGTATGTAAGAGTAGATATATAAATATGTATATACTCCTAGTTTTATGTATTCTTTATCAACGAGTGATATTAAGACAATGTCATTGAATTTTTAATGTTCATTCCCATGTAATATTTTCTTTTTCTTATGTAGTTTTTAAACAACTTTTGTTTTGCGTGTGCATTGGTTGTGCAATCTTTTGTTGAAAAATAAAATGGTACAGAATAGAATAGCTTTCATTTCAACAGTAATGTCCTAAATAAGGGTCAACTAGGAGGAGATAAGAAGAATATGTAATTGTCATGAAATTTAAAAGTCAGATGAGATAAAAAGGGAAAAGTTTATAAAATGATGGTCGCAATATGAGTTTAATGGCGCCAAGCAAATCTTAAAGCAATTTACTATTTTTAGAAAATGTTTGATAAATTGTGTGTTTATGAAGAATAACTTTTGTTAATCAGATGACCTTACTTGTTGACCCTAGTTATGTAAGAACTTCTAAAACATTGCCAATTGACTACTATAGGCTTTATAAATTATGGTTAAGGAGATCAGTTAATAATAGCTTTAGGTATATATTGGAATATTAACTGTTACCGTATCAAAATGGAATAAAATGATCTTTCAGACAAATTTTAAAATTGTTTTATTGGGGAAGATTAACTTTTTAAAATAAGAATTAGAGTTCTAGAAAATATTGTGCTGACATCAAATGATCCTAGTAATTTTAAATAAGATAGGACAGATTGCTGTTCTGTTAAAATTTGAAAGGGTTTGTAAAAACATTGTTATTTATGACCTGATGTCATGTTACAGTGGGCTCTATAAATACCGAAATAAAAATATAAAGTTTGCAAAAAATGCTTCCTCATTTTGAAAGAGAGCACATGTGTCCATGTATTTTTGGTTCCATGGTAAAAAAGTTCTGGAGTGGTATTTAGTTTTTGTACCAAGAGATGACAATCATTGGAGGATTTGGATGTCCGGATCTAAGACCAGTAGAGAGGTATTGGGCTGTTGTCAAAAGAAAATTGAAGAGCACAAAAAAAGTGTCCAACAATATGGAAGATTTTAAATAAAGATGACAAAACTGTTCCAAACAAGTAAGAGCACTATATTCGGCTGTGCCGAATCTTTTATACCCACCACCAATTTTGTGTACATTTAAAGCACAATATTTATTATTTTGTTAATAATTATGGAATAATCTCTTTATAATAAAATATGTATCACTTTCTTTGTCGTTAAATTTTAAGGGCCCATGTTGAAGGTGAACTACACCTAGTCTTTAAATTTGTTTTCTGCATTTCACTTGACATTTCTCAATCTCAAACTTACTCAATTTGATCCGTGGAAAGATACGCAAATGAGCAACACTTCAAAGTTATTCAGGTTTTTTACAAAAATGAGCGTTCAAATCAAAATGCATTTTATGCACTTCGTAATTCTTTTGATCAACATAAACGTTCAAATTCGTCCACAATCGGGAGAATTGTAAAAAATATTTAAATTTCTTCAAAACAGGTCTGTACAAAATGTTAGAAAATCTGTGAATGCCTTCTTAGTTCGTTGAATGGGAACCACTGCTGGTTTTTGCGATAGTGTGGCAAAAGAGCAGTCAACCTCGACTCATCATCGTGCCCAACAATTGAGCATCAACATTGTCATTGAAAATTTGGACCATCAGATAGAGGAGTGTCGCCAAGGATGGGGGGGCCATTTGGCCGATATTTTGTTAAATACATAATTGAACCATACAAATATTATAATTACAAAAAGAAATAATTATAATATCCTAAATAATTTGTGTTTTATTTAAATTTAACATCGGTCCTTAACATAAACCACCCTTTATAACTTCGATATGCTACTAAAATGCTTTCGTAAATGTAGTCTTTCAATGAAAGTGGGCGTTAAAGTAGGCGTGTCAATAAAGTTTCTGCTAATAAACACAACTTAGATATTTCAATATAGTCCTTTATTTTCCCAAAAACTTTGTCAATAGAGAAATTACATGAATTTAAGATAAGGTAGGCGTTAAAGTGGGAGTGTCACCTAAACTTGGCACAACAATTGCATTGATTAGAAGGATATACCTAGCAAATTTGATGATCATACCTCTGATTTTGGCGGTTTTATGAGCTTTTAAATTTCATTAACGGTAGATAACGTGAAAAGTGGGCGTTATAGTAGGCGTGTTAAAGTTGTTTTGCGAATGAGTACAACTCAGGTGTTTCAATACAGCCCTTTGTTATTCCAAAATCTTTATTAATAGAGAAATTATATGAATTTTAGGTGGACGTAAAAGTGGGTGTGGCACCTTAATTTTCTGGCACAATAATGACATTGTCTAGGGGGATATACCCAGCAGATTTGATCATTATACCTCTAATTTTGGCGGTTTTATGAGCTTTTAAATTTCATTAACGGTAGATAACGTGAAAGGTGGGCGTTATAGTAGGCGTGTCAAAGTTATTTTTGTGAATGAGTACAACTTAGGTGTTTCAATACAGTCCTTTGTTATTCCAAAATTTTTATTAATAGAGAAATTATATGAATTTTAGGTAAAACGTTATATGGGAGGTGGGCGTAAAAGTGGGCGTGGCACCTTACTTTTCTGGCATAGTAATATTATCGCCCAGGGGAATAGACGTAGCAAATTTTATCATCATATCTCTAATTTTGGCGGTTTTATGAGCTTTTAAATTTCATTAACGGTATAAAACGTGAAAAGTAGGCGTTATAGTAGGCGTGTCCAAGTTGTTTCTGCGAATGAGTACAACTTAGGTGTTTCAATATAGTCCTTTATTATTCCAAAATCTTTATTAATAGAGAAATTATATGAATTTTAGGTAAAACGTTATATGGGAGGTGGGCGTAAAAGTGGGCGTGGCACATCGTTTTTCCGTTACAAAAAAGCCTCTCACTAAAAAGCAAAGTGTGCAAAATTTCAGAGTCGTACATCAAATTTTGTTCCTTTTATGACGTTTTTGTTTTTAAATATACCGAAAAATACACTGTGCGGTATAAATTTTCGTACATTTTGATCGATAACTCCTCTCCTAATGCATAGATTTAGATAATTTTTGGTGAAAAATATTGTTTTTACGCGGGAAATATATATTCGAAGTTTCATGAATCTACGTTAATGCGTTTGGACACAATTCCATTTTATTCGATGTTCGAAGGACGCGGTTTTTTCGACCTACTCTTGGTTTTCGAGCTATAACTCTCTTCCTAATATTCCGATTTAGCCCATTTTCAATACCAAACAAACCTTGTCTATAAGAAAGATTCTGGCAAAATTTGAGCCCCCTAGCTTTTTCGGTGCGACCTCTATCGTGCTTTCAACAGACGGACAGACGGACGGACATAGCTAGATCGTCATCAAATCAAACCCTGATTCAGAATATATATACTTTATGGGGTCTAAAATGGATATTTCGATGTGTTACAAACGGAATGACAAAATGAATATACCCCCACCATTTTTTTGGTGGCGGGTATAAAAAGTGTTTGTAACAACTATCAGTTCGCTAATGGAAGGGTTTCCAAAAAAGGTCAACGAATTCATAAGTAGTGGTTTGAACTTAAAAAGTTATATTTTTCTGTGATCTGTAGGATTATATTAATTAAGTAGCAAAATTATCTACTTGGATAGCAAAGTTCTTACTATTTATAAAATACTGAAATACTCAAGTCCTTACATATGGAATATAACACCTTTCCAATGTACGATTAATTTTCATCTTATAGCATGAATCAGAGAAGTCTAATATCTTAAAAGCTCTACCGCATATAACCAGTTAAAAAGCATTTATCAATTCAAACTACTCCAGAAAAATGTCTTGCGGGATCAAATCACACTACCTCGGTGGTCAATTCACATTTCTATTTAAACGCTTATTTTTTTAAAATAAAAATTATTATTTGAACATGCTGTTGAACATAAAAGGAATCAAATATGCCATTTATGTCATGCAAACACTATTGTAATTAAGTTCACAAATTGTTTCAAACAGGCACCGACTGACGCTAGAATTTATAAAAACTTATTTGTAAGTAAGCATGGAAAATACATTACAATAATTTGCGCAAAAAAAAAATTGTGATGACAAAATGCCTTTATGACTTTCATCTATACTGAACTGACCATATGTGAGCAACTAGGGTGATGATGTAGGGAAAAAAGTTGATTATTTAGACAATGATGGGTGTTTTTCTGGAGGCAGATAATTTAAGGAGCTAATACACGGCATGTTTTTTACATCTGACTTGTCGAATTCTCCACTGCTAATACAAACATGTCGGGTGTTACCTTTAAAACATTACTTCTGTAAGAAAACATGTGTTGAGACATCTGACAAAATTTTAATTAGAGTGCGCTCTATTTTCTTCTGTCAAAACATGTGACATCAGTCGTTGGCAGAAATCTCAGCTGCTGCAAAGCAGTCAGCGTAAAAGTACAATTTTGACAGACATGTAGATTTACATATGTCTCACAAATTTTAAAGTCAGATGTAAAAAACATGCCGTGTATTATAGCCTTTAGTAATAGACTCATGAATAGACTCTCGACAGCACAATGTACCAAAAAATCTAATAAACATAATTACCGCATTTAAAGCAATGATAGTTCTCAAACCATTGTCAAAACATAAAATCTAGAAAAACTCAATGTCCGTATGTCTTAACAAAAATATGATCACAACATTACAGATATTTTTGTGTCTCAATTAAAAGGCAGGATGGTGAAACATGTCTCACAGCGTGCGATACAATAAATTTACTTCGAAAAATATTTGACAAACTTACTATTTCCCCCTTGTTGATATGATTAAGTAGACCCTATAAAATTTGTTTCTCTGAGGATTAACCCGAAACCTTTGAGTTCTCAAATTCGAAGTGTTATTGGCGAAATAGAGACTGACACTTAAGCTGTGGCGGACACATGTCCGTAATCATGTTTAAACATTTATGCTATTAAATTATCTTTTTAATTATTTTAATGGATATTAAAAAAAATTTTTCGCCTCTATAAAATAGACAGGCTTTTAGGTATGTGTATTGTAAGTATATGCTAGCAGTTTCTACAACTTTATATTTTCAAATTGGTTAGTCAGAAGCACTTTATCAAAGAAAAAGAGTAAATTAGAAAAAAGTTAATGAATAATTGTCCGTCTGTCCGTGTTATGTTGAAATCAGTCCTATATTGGCTAAAATAAATATTTCGGAGCAGATAAGTTTTGAAAATCAGCACAATCGCCCCATAACTTACTGAGATATGAGTAAATAAACATGACTGCCTCCTGCTTTTATAACACAAAAATTAAATAATAATTTCTAGATACGCTTGTGACTATTTATAGATATGGTATGCTTCTAGAGACATACGTGAAACATTTTGGGCAAATCGGTTACTAATCGGCAAGTTATAGGGAAAAATTATTGAATATATCAAGTTTTTCAAGCTCCTTAATAATTTTTGGACACGTTAAAGAAAAACTAATAAAACGGTTTGAAACCAAGTGAGATATAAGCAACAAAATACTGCATCAATTTTTGTCAGCTTCTCAACAATTGAGTAGCTCAAGACTGATATCAAATGAAAGGGCTTAATTAACAGAATATAATGCAAAACAAGGATTTAAAATTCAAGATGGCCGCCACTGTAAAAGGGGCATAATAAATTTATATATGGCATCAAATGAAAGGGCTTCATAAGTAGAAACAGTATGAAATAAAAAAGTGTAAAATTTTAAAAGGCATTCGAAACAAAATGGCGGATATTTTTTCTTAATCCCATCAATATGGGTGTCAAATGAAAGGCCTTGACTATTAGAATACAGCTAACTATGTAAAAATTAAAATTAAATAAAGCTTTGGAAATTAAATCTGAAATCTATGCCACGATATGATTGGGCCCTATACCTACTTAGTAAGAAAGACGAATGCAATAGTCATTGAAAAGTATGTTGTTTAGTAAAAGCAAGTCATTACCTAGTTTTTGCTGGGTATGTGCATGATGGTATAGTGTATTATCAGCTTCCGCACGGCCTCTTAATTGTTTATTAAAAAAATCAATACATTTTATTTTAATTCAAAAATTTTGCATTTTGGTTCCTATTTATAAAAAAAAATCGAGTTTTTGTTACTAAAAATTACCTTTAGTATTGATATATTTAAACTTATTGCACATTTCTGCTTAGATTTTCTTTGAGGGAGCCAACAACCAAATTGGCTTGTATTAAAATTGCAAAAATAAGTACATACATAGAAAAAAAAAATAGAAGACAAGCAAATCAACAAAATACTCTCAGTAGGTGTATGGCATACTAAAAGACACAAACGTACATCGATATGTATTTAAGAAAAACTCATAAAACTTTTCCACCAACATCTTATGTTGCAACTTTTGCTGATATTGCTTAAAAAAAAAAAATAAAAAAATTGCACTAAAAAACTTTAACAAGATGAGATTCAGCCATTTATATTTTCCTTTTTTATATTGCACTAAATATTTTTCACTCCTACATTTAAAGTCAATCTATTTGTATTGTTTTTATTTCTTCACTATTTATGTTGCTGGTACAAACACAAAACGCCCCTCTCGATAAGAGTTTAAAATGAGTATATACATATGCATGTACGGAAGATTGTACAATATCCTGATTTTTAATATCAATCCAAACACCGGAATAAAAATGCATCTAGGAGTCCATGTTTCCACACATGTACTTTGTGTATATAATGTTATTATATGGGTGTTTGTGTATGTATTGGATAGAGAAAAATGTGAAAACAACACTATTCTATTCTTTTATGTATTTACGTTAAGTGCACTACTGCTCTACAACACTATTCTCTGTTTTTATTATATTTTCATTTTAAATATCATAAAAATAAGATTTTATTCTTATTTTATTGAAAATACTACGACTACTGCTACTAGTAATTTATTAAACAAATTTATAAACGGGTGCAACGATTTAAAGTGTTAATAGCTAACGCCTTTAATAACTTAAAAAAAGTTTTATCCGTTTAAGCTGCAAAATTCTTATAATTTTCCTAAAATCACTCTTAATGAAGCTGTTTATTGACGGGTTTATTATTCCCACACATTATTTTTTAAATTATTTTAAACAAAAATAAATCTACTCCTTTTCTAACATCCTACATACAAACATGTATGTAGAGTATTAAAATATAAGACATATGCAAAAACCGGTTATTGAAAAATCCCATTTAAAGAAAATGGGTTTCGTTTTTTTAGACGTAAAACCGGTTCGAATAAATTTTTATATATTTGTTTATACGAAAATTAAAATTATTAAAAGTTGTTTTTTATTCAAATTTTAGAAAATTATATTCGACTGTATCGAATCCGTTAATAAATTTCACCATCATATACGAAAATAATTTTGGTAAGATTAGCTCATTGTAGTCTAGATTCCAGATTTAACGACATCTTGATATTTTATTTCCGACATCATTTTTGATAGTGAACTTTAACATAGTTTACTGTTCTACTTGTCAAGCCCTTTAATTTTACACTTATGTATGTTGATTGAGTTAAGAAAAAAAGTAAAACTTTTCACCTTTTTGTTTTGGACGTCATCTTGGTTTTTTCTCTACTTGTCAAGCCTTTTTATTTGTAATTAATATTGGAGAGCTTGGAGGGGGTACATTTTAAAATACTAGATTTTACCAATATATAGATTTATTGTACATCATTTTGATGTGGCTGCCATCATGGGTTATACTTATTTTATTCTACTAGTCAAGCCTTCTTATTAGATACATACATCGACTATTTCTACTTCTAGAAGATGAAAAAATCTTTTGTTTTGAGGCAAAATACCGAAGTAGCTGTATTTTGTTGCTTATATCTCACTTGGTTTCAAACCGTGTTAGTTTTTTTAAAAATAATTTCCAAGGCTACGGCTTGCTACGATGTTACTACCATGAGCTTGAAAAACTTGAAACCTTTCCAAATAATTTATGCCTATAACTTTGCCGATTACTGACCGATTTGTTCAAATATTTAGCAAAAGTGCCTGTAGACATATTTGGGGGATTCACAGTAGTGTAATAAAGTCATATGTCCTATAATAATAGCATGAAAAATTAAGACTATTGTGAACAACCCCTTATAATTAAGTGTGCTATTTGAATTTTAATCAGCTGATGTAAAACAATTATAAAAATAAATATTTTTTTTTAATAATGCCAAAAACAAGTAAAAAACAAAATAATAGCCAGTTTGTGCGAAAAGTACATTTTAGATGTTGTAATGGCAGACTCAAGTAAATAAATTACAAATAAATTAAATTTTGTTTGATAAACAAAAAGAGCAGAGTCCTTAGCCGATCTTATTTGACGCCACCAGTGATTTGTTATCAAAAATTATTAACTTCGCTCAAATTTGGATGTCGGCCCGATAAAATTATACAATGAATGGCGACGGCTTACAAAAACTGTTGCGGCTTGGCTTAGCCGGCTGAGCCGCTTAGCACAGGTCTCTGCTTATTAAATACGACAGCACAATAAACATAGCGTACAAAGTCCTATTATTATAAGACACTTTTTGTTTGAAAAGCAACAACAACATTTTTAAACCATTGTAAAATTTTAGAACAATATGACAATAGGACATGATAAGACACCTTGTGAATCACCCAATTATATTTACAAATAGTAACAAACATGTCGATAAATTATCCTAGGGGTAAAAATTTTAAATTTTTGTGACAAACACATTGGAAAAAACAGAGGCAGTTAAGTTTAATTGTGCGTATTTCAGAAAGTTATGAGGCGGTTACGTACGAATTAAGAAGCGATTAATTTCTGTGCATTATTGTCTTCTAAAAGTTGATTTAAACCAACAGACAGATGGGCATTAATGAATCGACTTCTCTATTCACAAGCTTTCAGAAAATATATGCTTTATGGGGCATAAAAACAAAATACACTTCACACACACTATGAAGAAATGGTTATGTAATTCTCGAGTTTGTTAAACACCGAAAGTAATTTCTAAAGAGAGTAAAAAATTGTTATGCAAAAGTTTCTTGTATGAACAAGAACATATGAGAATATAAGAATATGGTAAGGCTGGTGCAAAGTTACCCTCACCCGGAGACCATTACGGTCCATTGTGACGCCTTAATAGAGAGAAAAATAGAATGAGAATAGAAATAGGTAGGATAACAGAGAAAGAGAAGCAGACCATTCCAGAGCCTCTGGCGGGAATTGAACCCGCAACCCCCAAACTACTGACTTGTCCTCTACTGACTAGTTCACCGAGGCACCCATATAAGAATATAAGTGCCAAACTATTCGAAATTGTAGAAAAATTCGAGACATAAAAACCGGTTTTTATAACTCTACTTTAAAGTACCGCACTACTCTTAAAAATAAAACTGAAATGAAAAAAATTATAAGAATAATGACTAAAAGAAAACCTGATTTTGTTCATAAAAGCGAATCCCCGTAGGAATACAAAACAAATACAATTTCCATATAAAGAATGTAGGTGTGTGAAGATGTGCGTGTGTGTGAGTTATTTGTAAGCATGTTAAGTATTTTAACCCCAAATTGTATTGCTTTTAAACAAAATTAATACCACTACTGCAGTGCTATTTCGCTGTTTAGCAACAATAAACCCATAAACCCCTTTACTAGTTCTAATTTTATTGAAAACGAATAAAGGTGGAGGTGACAGGGAATTCGTAGAGGCAATAGTGGTTTTAGCATAATCGTAAAGAGCACCAGGGATTCAAGTTTTTTGTTTTATTCTTTGTTGTTGAACTTATTATAGTAGTAAAAAAAGCATCTCTATTCTTATGGCTGGTTACATGCAAGCAATAAAGTTAACAAGTAAGTGGGGCACAGTGGTATGATAAGGTTTAAAATAGTTTTTCGAAATTTTTTTCAACAAGAAAAGTTTATCAATTGTTGTATTTAATTAGAAAAATTTTATTTTTTTATTTTTTAAATATTAGGATATTTATTTTAATTTAGCCAACATTTTTTTAATTTAAAAATATTAAAAGTATATAAAACAAAAATTATATTTATGTATGTATATATAATTTTCTATTAACAAAAATCATAAGAATATACAAATTTAAAAAATCTTTTTATATTAAATTTTTTTTTTTAAATAAGATTTAACAAACAATTTTTAATAAAAAAAAATTTATAAATTATTAAAAAAAGAAAAATTAATAAAAATTTCATATACAAAAATAATTAAACATGATCTACCGGTCATTTTTTTCTTAAAATTTTCTGTACGACAGATGTTTAAAAATAAATCTCTAGTACGAACATTTCTAAAATCTTTTTTATACAAAAAAAGTTTATTTGAAATTTCATATAGAAAAAGAAAAATTTTTTCCTAAAAGAAACTATAAGAAAATTAACCTAAAATTTTCTTTAAAAAAAATTTATTATTAATATTTATCAAAAGTCAAAAATTTAAAACTGTGGCAAAAAGAAATAATTGCTTCAGTCGAAATACGCTTAAACTGCTATAATAAAACTACTGCAATTCATTGCCGTCATGCGAATTTCTAACTATGTTGGACAACTATACAGGAAGACATTGCGTAAAAACTTATTACCTTAACGAATAATATCATTAAGATTAATAATTATAACTCAACTAAATTTACGAAAATGATATGCTCTTTAATTAATACAGGACTAAATCAATACAATATATTTATATTTTTAAGGCAATAAATTTAAAAAACTCTACTTCGAAACTTTAAAATACTTTACTGAAAAACGATAAAAACAGACAAATTTTCTATAGATCGAAGTTCATTAAAAATTTCAAGTAAAAAAAAAATTTATAGGCAACTTTCTATGGAATGAAAATCGATCAACAATTTTCTTAAAAAAAAAAGAAAAAATAATCGAAAATTTTCTAAAAAAATTATCAAAAATTTTCTTATAAAAAAATCAAAAATTTTTTATGGAAAGAAAATTTTTCCAGAAAAGTGTTTTATATGATACAAACATTTTTTAAAAAATTTTCTATGGAAAGAAATTTTAACAAAGATTTAATATTAGAAAGAAAACTCCACTAAAAACTTATCCAAAATTTTCTTTAGAATAAAAAAAAATTTTAAACTTTTTATTGACAGGATTATACTAAAAATTTTCAACGGAAAGAGATTATAACGAAGATGTAATAGAAAAAAGAATTACCGTTAATTTTATACAGAAAAATACTTACTGAAAGTTTTCTATAGAAATAAAATTTTTCGAAGACATTCTAAGACTTAACAAAAGTTTTTTTAATATAAAAAATATATCGAAAATTTATAAAGAAAAAATGTATCGACAGTTTTCTACAGAACGCAAATTGGTCGAAAATATTTTTTAAAAAAATTTTTTTCGTAAAATTTCCATAGAAAAAAAAAAAAATTATCAAAAATTAAAAAAAAAATTTTATTGAAAATTTCCGACAAAAAAAAACATCTACAATTTTGTATAGAAAATAAATTCATCGAGAATTTTCTACAGCAAAAAGGTCGACAATTTTCTATAGAAAATAAATCCGTCTACCATTTTCTATAGAAAATAATTTCATCGACAATTTTCTATAGAAAACAAATTCATCGGCAATTTTTTTTATAGAAAATAACTTCATCGACAATTTTTCTATACAAAATAAATTTATCGACAATTTTCTATAGAAAATAAATTCATCGACAATTTTCTATAAAAAATAAATTCATCCAAAATTTTCTATAGAAAATAAATTCATCGACAATTTTCAATAGAAAACAAATTCAATGACAATTTTCTATACAAAATAAATTTATCAACAATTTTCTATAGGAAATAAATTTATCGACAATTTTCTACAGAAAATAAATTCAATGACAATATTCTATAGAAAATAAATTCATCGACAATTTTCTATAGAAAATAAATTCATCGACAATTTTCTATAAAAATAAATTCATCCACAATTTTCTATAGAAAATAAATTCATCGACAATTTTCTATAAAAAATAAATTCATCGACAATTTTCTATAGAAAATAAATTCATCGACAATTTTCTATAAAAAATAAATTCATTGACAATTTTCTATAAAAAATAAATTCATCGAAAATTTTCTATAGAAAATAAACTAATCGACAATTTTCTATAAAAATAAATTCATCCACAATTTTCTATAGAAAATAGATTCATCCACAATTTTCTATAGAAAATAAATTCATCGACATTTTTCTATAGAAAATAAATTCATCGACAATTTTCTATAGAAAATAAATTTATCGACAATTTTCTATAAAAAATAAATTCATCGACAATTTTCTATAGAAAATAAATTCATCGACAATTTTCTGTAAAAAATAAATTCATCGACAATTTTCTATAGAAAATAAATTCATTGACAATTTTTTATAGAAAATAAATTCACCGACAATTTTATATAGAAAAGAAATTCATCGAAAATTTTCTGTAAAAAATAAATTCATCGACAATTTTCTATAGAAAATAAATTCATCGACAATTTTCAATAGAAAACAAATTCATCGATAATTTTCTATAGAAAATAAATTTATGGACAATTTTCTAACGAAAATAAATTCATTAATAATTTTATACAGAAAATACATTTAATTTGATTTTTGATTTGAAAATTTTCTATAGATTTTATTGAAAATAATCTTTTCGAAGAAAGGGACAAAAATGGACCCTACAATGTAGGATTAAAATGTTAAAAAAATCGACAATTTTCTTTGCAAACAACATGTTTAATAAAAAATCTTTATATAGAAAAACAAGTAAGAGCGCTATATTCGGCCGTGCCGAATCTTATATACCCTTCACAACGTGAATTCATGCAATAACAGTGGTTTGTGTCACCATTCATCCCATATGAAATACGTACATACATATAAAAACATACATATATAAAAACGTCCCATTGTAAAATTATAAATTCACGTATGAATGTTAAAAAAAACAAAAAAAAAAAAAAATTTAAAAAAAAAATTTAAAAAAAAAAAAAATTTAAAAAAAAAAAATTTTTAAAAAATTATTATGTATATAATATATACAAAACAAAAAAAAAATTAAAAAAAATTAAAAAAAAAAATTAAAAAAAAAATAATAATAAAAATATAAATAATATATTAAATAAAAAATAAAAAAAAAAAATAAAAAAAAAATAAAAAAAAAAATTTAAAAAAAAATTAAAAAAAAAAATTTTTTGGCTCGATGCCACGTTTTCTCTAACCAGTATACACGTTTGTATGTATGTATGTTGTTGTTGTAATGTTGCTTTTGTGAAAAAAAAATCGAGGTGGTCGTGGGTTTTTGCTCATATCTCAGTTGTTTATGTACCGATGTTTCTGATTTTCAATAGCGATCTACTCCCGAATATTTCTGATATTTTAATACCTCACCCATGTCCAAGCGATGTCGGGGGGCTTCAAAAAGTTGATTTCAACATACACACGGACAGACGGTCAGACGGACAGACTGACAGCGCTTAATCGACTCCCCTATTCATAAGCTTTCAGAAAATATATACTTTATGGGGTCGGAAATCAAAATTGTAGAAATTTCACACGGAATGACAAACCTATATATACCCTTTTTCACTGTGTGAAGGGTATAAAAAGAGAATTTTTCTATTAAGAAAAGTTTAACATAAAAACAATTTTTCAAATATTATCCACTAAAAGAAAATATTCCACAAAGCTTTTATTACATTTATTTTTATTTATTTATTTTTTATTTAAAACCTTTTTTATGTTACCAATGTGCTTTAACGACATTGTCGTCTTACCTGTAAAAATCGGCAGCTCATTTTCATATCAAGCAATATTATGTTCACACTATTGTGTGGTTTTTACACACATCCTTATAAATTTTATTCACGTGAGCTCTTTTATGTAGTATGTGTGACATAAAGTGTTGGTTAAGGTGTGTATATTGCTGATATTTAATGTTAGTGTAGGTTAAGAAAGAAAATTTGTTTACTTTTATGAGTTTATTTTTTTTTGTTTCTCTTTTTTTTTCTTGAAGCCCTTAAATAGTTGGCTAAACACAAACTTTACCCCCTTATTTGTTTAACTATGTTAAGCCACTAAATAGCAAAGGGTGAGAGAAATACTTGCTAAACTCGGTAGATAAAAGAGAAAAAAGCTTTTATATGTCATATGTAGTAAGTATAATATGGCACCCTGTAAATATATATTGACTTCTTTTTTACATGTTTTATTGAATTTAACAACGACATACTTGCAACATAGTATGTATGTATGTATGTATATGCATGCATGTTTATGTACTAGTTAGTTTTCTTTTCTTTTGAATTCAGTTCTCTATTTTCTCTTTTTTTCCCCATTTTGTTAACATCAGCAATAATTGTTGGGGGTGTTTGTTGTCTTTGCTGTTGTCGCAACTACTACAACTGCTGCTGCTGCTGGTTGTGTTGATGTTGTTGTTGTTGTTTTCTATTAATAAGTGCAATTAATATTCTTTGTTGGTTAAGTTGATAAACTTAGTTTTACAGCAAATTAAATTATAAGGTCAAATGTATTAAAGCACGGAGAGAAGGAAATACAAATAGGGGGTGTTGTTGTTTAATCCTGGTTGGTTTCTAAAGAAACTATTAAATCTTTTGTATTCAAGCGTAAAAGACAAATGGTTTTAGGGGACGATAAATTACAATAAATTATACTAGTTATAAACTAATTTTAGTATCAAGTACTTACATAAGTGTATAGAAGAAGATAAACAAAATGGATATTTCATTTTAATAGAAAAGAATTTGCCAACTACAAAAGAAATATTGTGCAAATTTAAGATTTGAAGGAAATTAGAATAGAAAATAAAAACATTTAAAGGAAATAAGGATTCGCTTTTTCTTGAATGAAGATTTAAAAGAATCTTTTAAAAAAAATCAAATCATGACTTAATTAAATTAAAAAAATTTTTTTTTTAGAATGAAGCGTTACTGAACTTATCAGAATTGCCGATGTCCTTTTTATGTTTGTTTCGGATAATAAAATGCATTTTTTGTTTAACGCATATCAGGGTTAAAAGACAACGCCAAGGGTATAGAAAACTAAATTAATGCAAATTTTTGTGGAATTTTTGTTGATATCGAAACAAACTGATTTTGACTCAAAAACCGATAACGACATCGACAACTGGCGTGAGGGCAATTAAAATACCCTCTTCTAAATTATACTTATGTTAGGCTTAGGGAAACCATAACATTTTTTAAGGCAATTTCTAAAACAACATATAAATTAGACTTTAAAGCTCACGTTAAGGAATTTTCGGTTTTGACTGATTTGCCCGAATATATGTATAAAAGCATCTATCTGCAGGAACACTCTTTGAAATCCTACAAAAATAAAATTAGAAAAGAGTGGCCGACTTCCTAAACGCAGGTTGCAATTCGTAATTTAAAAAAATGCGTATGCAATGCTAAACATGTCTTAAGTGCAAACTTGCGTTGCAGAGATTTTTTTTGCATTTTATCGGCATTTAGGAACGCTCATGGATCCACTTTTTGTCTCTGCAATATAAAGTGTTTAATTATTTAAATTATTAGTCTGTGGTTTAAATAAACTCTAAACTCAATTATAAATAATTTTTTAAAAATAAACAAAGAAAATACTAACTCAGCCATTGCAGCTCAAATGTTTGCATACAAAATAAAAATGATAAGCGATTTTGACAGCTGATACTTAGTAAAATGAGTTGCCAAACGATTAGGAACATTGGACATTGCTAGAAAGTTTACATATGCGTTTACGAAGTGTATGCATTGTAAATATGCATTGCAACATGCGTTTAGGAAGTCGGCCAGTAGTTTTCGACAAGCAGTTTCTTTTTAAAGAAATTTGTATATTTTTATTTAGAGCTTCAGAAAACTACACCGTTTTTGTTTAAATCTCAACTAAACAAAATTATTGTTCACTTAAAATCCGGCCAGACCGTTATTACTGGATAACGAAGAGGGTCGATAAGGGACTCAAGTCGAAATTATTACTAATTTGGTATCCATCTATATTTATATATAAAAAATGAATTAGTTTTGATGATCTTAGTCAAAACAATAAAATGCAAAATCGGGTCAAGACACACTTTGGAGAACTATTTTAAACCTTTTCAGAAAATTCTATTTTCTTTTGCAATTATCGTTCTATTTAATAATTATTTTTTATATTTTTCGAGCATTATTGATATGCCTTAAGTGCAAAAATTTTTAAATCAACTTTACACAGAATATGGCACAAGAAGCGTGTTAGTAAAAACTTTTGCCTTACGTTCTTAAGATTCTGTTTATTTATAATTATAAAAAGTCCGCCATATAACTTTTTTTTTTGAAACATGGTGCAAAACATCGAGTGTAGCTTCGGCTGTGTGGCACGTAGCGCCGTCCTGTTGAAACCGAATGTTGCCAATATCCTCCTCTTCAATTTTTGTGAACAAAAATTCGTTCAACATGGCCCGATAACGATCGCCATTGACTGTAACGGCCACTTCTTGCTTTTCGAAGAAAAATGGCCCAATTATGCCTATGGACCAAAATCCGCACCAAACAGTGACTCGTTTTGGGTGTATCGGCTTTTCAATGTATGCGTGCGGGTTTTCTGTGCCCCAAATGCGACAATTTTGCTTGTTTATATACCCGCCAAAATCAAAATGAACTTCATCGGAAAAGATGATTTTTTTTGGCAAAATTAGCATCTTCTGTAAGTCAATCGCAGGCCCACTTAGCGAAGAGAAAACGCATATTTCCCAGCGTTGTTCAAGCGTATACACAACCATATTCGTTCAGCGGAAGGATAAAACTAATTATCTGTCAAATCAGACATGAGCTAAGTGTTACCATTCACGAAATAAGCACTAGCTGAAAAAAAGTTAGATGGCGGACCCTTTACTTAAAGTAACACTTTAATCTATTTAATCTATCAGGAGAAGGAAAAAAGCAGTTTTATAACGAGCATTTAGTCGTTGCCGATAAGTATCTATATCGAAACCTATGATTTTGACAGTTGATAATGTCAAACTGTGTTGACATCTCCGTATAGTGAGGTTTGACAAGTTATCATAAATCGTTTAGAACAAGAACAAAAAATAAATCTGTTTGCAAAGTTCGTAGAGCACTTTATCAATTCTACGTGTATAGTGGTGAAGCTTATTTCTTATTAAATACCTACATCAAGCAAAATTGTTATAGTTTAAGCGAAGCCGCTAACAAATTATTATTACATTCATTAAATTTCACTGTTTGGTAAAGTTTACACGCGGGCGAAATAATCACTTTTTATTTCTTAGGAAATGAGCAAGGAGCTGCCGTTACGGTAAATGGCAAGCGCTATGTGCTGACTGAATTTATATTTCCAAAAAAAAAAAAAAATTAGCTAAAGCTTGTTTTTCACTATGTCATATGAAATGCCAACAAAAACTGCCTCAAATGAATTCGTCAGTTTGCGTCAAATGCGTTTTCACTGTATTTTAAAAACTGACAAAAAAACTGACGAACGACAAACAAAAATAATTGACAACTTGTTGTCAAATTTACTTTGAAAAAAATGTTGCCATATCTGCTGACAAACTGAAATTTGGCGTTTTCACTTGTTTGTCAGTTTAGATGGTAGTTTGTGTGCATAACTGACTGCAAACATAGATGACGCCATATGACAACCCGTTTTCATACAATTGCCAACAATTTGGACAATTTGACGACAAAAATGACATAGTGAAAACCAAGCTTAAGGATCAACGACATTTGGTTTCAACAAAATGGCCCAACTTGCCATACAGCGCACTTCCCTTCGTTCGTGTGATTTAAGGCCTCTGGATTAGTTTTTATGGGACTGTAATTAATTCATTGGTTTTTGACGACAATCAAGCAACTTTTAATTCATTGGAAGCCAATATTTAAGCCACCTTGTAGTTATACGCCCAGAATTATTGGAAAGAGTATTTGTAAATTAAACTTTTAAAATTTATCATGTTACTCGTAGCTGCAGCGGACATATGCCGGAAGTCGTATTTAAATAATAGATGTCATGCAATTATTCACCAGATTAAAGTAAAAACTTTCCCTTTTAAGTACATTGAACACACAGAACGAAAATTTATCAAAAGATGTTAGTTAAAAGTATTTGTACAAATGTTTGTAAACCTACGAGCCCTAACCACTATTAATTCGTACACCAGTAATTTTTTCGCCTAAACGCCAAAATACAGATTTAATTATGTTAATTACACCAAAAAGTTTATACTTTTCTGAAAGGTCGTTTTTTTTTCCTCTAAACAGATTTAGAAATATTCTTTAATTCTGTATCAAAATGTTAAAAAAATTTGTAAACCGGAAGGCCTTTATTATTTATTAAAAATTATTTGACCACTATTAACTCGTTCGGTGTATAAATTGCGCTCAAGCTAAATATACAATCAAAATGTAAACAAAAATTTTAAATGTACCGTTACAATAAGAGAATAGAAATGTAGAGCAGCCAAAAAAGAAAACTTTTCCACTTTATTTTATTTTAATTTTCATAATTTCTAAAAAATGGCATGTGGTAAACCTGTTTGTGAGGAAATTCGAATTTTAATCGTTGATAAATTTAAATTGGGAATGACATATGGGCAGGTATCGACCAATCTTAAACTCCCAAGATCTACAATACAAAATACTGTTAGAAAATATGAAATAAGTGGAAATTTCAGCAATAATGTTTCAAGCAGAGGCCGGACTGCATTATCTTTAGCGACGAATTCAAATTTTGTGTTGGTGATGCAAGAAAAAGGGTAATACGTAAAAGCACCGAGACATAAAACAAAGACTGCTTAAAGCATACAGTCAAATTTCCAGCTAGCATTATGGGATGGGGATTTATGTCCTCAAAAGGCGTCGGTCAGCTCAATTTCATAGATGGAATCGTAAATGAAGACAAATATATAAAAATCCTGCAGGAAAATCTGATACCATCGGTATCGAAATTAGCAGACTGCGGGGAATACATATTCCAACAGGATGTCGCTTTTTCCCATACTGCTAAAAAAACGAAAAAGTGGCTTTAATGTAAACGAGGTCCTGGATTGGCCATCTTCTAGTCCAGACCTTAATCCGATTATTAAAAGAAAATTTCGAAATAAAGCCCAACGGACTGTTGACGGGTTAATATCCAAAATTCAGGAAATTTGGGACGCTTTACCCGACTTAAGTATGACCAATTAAAGTATAACTTGTAAATCCTAATAACCAGGGAATTATTGTATCGGGATTTTGCTAAGGGTCCGCAAAAATAATATTATCAGGTCACGGAGATTTGTACGGATCAAAGCTTCCCAGAGCCTACCTAATTCTATCCTGATCAATTGTGTTCGAGAGAGTTCGGCGGAGTTAATGTATCTAGCAAATATCTGCTGATCAGAGAGAAGCAGATTACCCCAAAATGTGTGTCAATTAGAAGAATGACAAAAACTAGTCAGTACCATGCCAAAGCGGGTCAAGACCGTTTTAAAAAACAAAGGTGGCGTAACACAATTCTAACTATGAAAATTGGCGACTGTACCAATTAATAGTGGTCACAATATTTTTGTTTAAAATAATGAACTTTCGTTTTTATTTGTTTTTTAAAAAGTCCTTTTTTTATATGTAACTTTTTAAATGTATGTCTAAACAGAATGAAATAATCTTTAAAAAAATTATAAATTTTTTGGTGTAGTCATTATCGTTCCGAAAATGTACATATTTTTATAGCACATTGATGCAAAATGCTCTGTGTACGAATTAATAGTGGCTAGGGCTAGTAAGATCTGAAAATAAAAAATTGCAAATAAATTTTATCATTCGGTACTCAAAATTCATAACTATTTTTCAACCGGATTCTAAGCGAACAATGCTTTATGATATTTTGTTTTAACTTACGGCGTAGTATTAACCGAATTTGTATTTTTATATAAATTATAAATATATATATTTTTAATATTTCCATACATATTTAAGTAAACTTTTATTTTAATATAAATTAAAATAAATTACACAAAGATTAATTAATTTTTATATTTATTATATTTGAAAAGCAAATACCACATGACCCACAGCAAAATGCTGATGTATAAATTTTTATTTATTTATTATGTTTATTTATGGTGCATGTAAAAAAATTGTTTTTTTTTAATTAAAATAATAAAAACCATATACATATTATTTTTTATATTTTAATTTGCCATGGTAGTCCATTATAACTATTTTTTTTTTTAAATAAATTTTTCCTTTTGAAGACCTTTTAACATGTAGTTTTGTTTTTGTTTTTTTTTTGTTTCAATTGTTTGCTGAACATATAAAAGAGCACATAAAATATGTTTAAAATATAACATACATATGTACTTATAGTACATATAGATAGAATTTGAGTATAAGTTAAAGGAAGGCAGGATATAATTATTTTTATATCTAGAGAGTAAAAGGAAATTATTAACTGAGTAGGAAAAGCAGTAGAAATTAAAAAGTATATGTATGCTGGCTTTCAGTTAAATTATTTACAATAAATTGTTTGCTAAACTTGCATTTATTTTTGTTCTTATGTCCTTGGGAAACAATGTGCTTAACAAACGTTTGTATATAGTTGATAGTTTTATACTCAATTTATTTATTTTAAAATTTACTATGTAAAATAAATGAAAAAAATTATGCTTGGGTTGGTAGTTATGTTTTCATAAAACTAACAAAACAAACAAACACGTTAAAAAAAACCGACAAAACCAAATGTTAAAACTCATCTACAACAGTAAAGGAAAACACGCACAGTGCGGGGAAATCAACGTAAAAACGAAACAAACATGTCACTTTAAAAACATGTCAGTCAAAATGGTTTAACAATGTACTTGTATTGTCAAAAGTTTTATGTGAAAAATAGTGGACAAAAAAAAAACAAACTCAGGAAATATATTTTTTTTAACCTATTTATTTTTTTACACTTACACACACACATAGACACAGTATTTTATTTTATTGCACTGCAAAAAAGTAGTCATTGTCAAAGTCATGATAAAAATAATGGTTACGATTGTTTAAACAAACACAAGGGAGGAGGTTCGCCGACTTAAAGAGGAAGGAAATCCTAAGGGCAGCATAAAGTTTACATATGTAATAAGGAGGGGCTAAATAGAAGTATATGAGCAAGAAAGGGTTACAAATATTTTTATAATTTTAGCTATTAAAAACCTCCGCTTCATCTTGCTGTAACTAATAACCGCAGTTACATTTTTTTATATAAATAAAATAAATAAATAAAATAAATAAAAAATAATATAAATAAAAGTCCTGTGCGCTTACAGTTTTCCGATTCTATTATACATATACATTAGGGAAACAACTTTTTTACAATTTTTGAACCATGTAGTGCATAAAAAACAACAAGAACTGTATCTTTAGATTTTCGATATCGTTAAAAAAGTTTGCGATCAGTAAATTCTAAAAAATTAAGTAATTTCACTTAAAAAAATTAGTTTTTAGATTGTGATTTTGATTATATTCATATAATTACATTAAGAAATGCAAATAGTTAAATAATTATAAAATAAAAAATTTTGAAAATAAAAAATTTTGAAAAAATAAAAAGAAAAATCTTTAAGGGCCTTCAGAAATCGGCTTCGACGCGGAACGTTTTTGTTCCGAAATGACCTGAGGAAACATTTTTCGGTATCAACACAACATCGGCTACAGCGTGGTGATAGGGCCTTACTTAAGTTGTACCCCTAATATGCATATATTAGTTCTAGTAGTTTTTAAAAGGAGCATAGCACCATAACATATTTATTTCATTCTAATTTATACGATGTAAGTGTTTTTATTTTGGTGATATCGGGGTGGGTTTCAAAAAACTGATTTTAACATTTAAATGGACAATGCTCAATCGACTCTCCTATTCAAAAGTGTTTGGAAATAAAAATTTTGTATAAATATTCCACATAATGCAAAACCTCTATAACCTCTCTGAAAAGGGTTTTAACAATAAAATAATTAGAACAACTAAAACTGTTACAATTTTGAAAGTTAAAATTTTATTAAACATTAAATTTTAATAAAACTCAAAAATGTCTACCCACTATAAAGATTCATTTGCTTTAAAGAGAAACATGGGTATTATTTTTTTTTCGTCCACACTCCTTTTCTGTTATATTTGTTACATAAATATTGAAAACTCTTGCAAATGACATTTGTAGTTAACAAGAGACATAATGCTGTTTTATCTCTGTATAATTTATACATTAAGCAACAGTTTTAAAATATGTATTTTAGATTACATATTTGTAGGAGGTGAATGAAGTGAAAAATACGAGGGTGGTTTTTTCAGCAACAGAAAATTTGATATTTCTTTATATTTTAGATTTTAGATTTGCATGAAATGTAACGTTTTAAGGATAAATATAAAATCTGTAATTTATATTAACCTCGCTTGCCTGAAAATATAAAATTTTTAAATTTTTTTACCTGAGTTGTGTTACAATTCCAAACACTACTTCTCAAAATAACAATTATAAAGAAGGGTTAAAAACGAAAAGCTAAAAACTAGTTCTCGATATAACAATTCTATACGAAGAGTTGAAAACGAAAATCACTATGAAGAAGTCCTTTATAAATAACAATTAGCTCTCAAACTATATTTTTTAGACTATTTATTACCAGAGGTTGACATTGTTCAAGTGAGCAATATTTCATATTGATAAAATCCATTCAGAATCATATTTTTTATACCCTACACAGTGAAAAAGGGTATATATAGGTTTGTCATTCCGTGTGAAATTTCTACAATTTTGATTTCCGACCCCATAAAGTATATATTTTCTGAAAGCTTATAAATAGGGGAGTCGATTAAGCCCTGTCAGTCTGTCCGTCTGACCGTCTGTCCGTGTGTATGTTGAAATCAACTTTTTGAAGCCCCCCGACATCGCTTGGACTCGGGTGAGGAATTAAAATATCAGAAATATTCGGGAGTAGATCGGTATTGAAAATCAGAAACATCGGTACATAAACAACTGAGATATGAGCAAAAACCCACGACCACCTCGATTTTTTTTCACAAAAACAACATTACAACAACAACATACTTACATACAAACGTGTATACTGGTTAGAGAAAACGTGGCATTGAATCCCAGCTGAGCTAAAAAAAATTTTTTTTTATTTTTTATATTTTTTTTTAAATTTTTTTTTATTTTTTTTTTATTTTTTATTTAATATATTATTTATATTTTTATTATTATTTTTTTTTAATTTTTTTTTTAAATATTTTTTTTTTATTTTTTTTGTTTTATATTTATTATATATATTTTAATTATTTTAAAAAATTTTTTTTTTTAATTTATTTTTTAAATTTTTTTTTTAATTTTTTTTTTTTAATTTTTTTTTTAAATTTTTTTTTATTTATTTTTTTAACATACATACGTAAATTTATAATTTTACAATGGGATGTTTTTATATATGTATGGTTTTTATATGTATGTACGTATATCATATGGAATGGTGATACAAACTACTGTTATTGCATGACTACACGGTGTGAAGGGTATATAAGATTCGTCACGGCCGAATATAGCGCTCTTACTTGTTTTAACAACAAATTTGTTTACATATGCACGTATTGGCTGTTTCATTTAGCTTAGCAAAATGTTTTTTGTATTTTTTACTATTCAACTCCGTATTGGCTCATGCTCATGTTTTTATGAAAAAACCAAATATTTTACAAAAAAAAAAAAAAAAATAAGTAAGAGCGCTATATTCGGCCGTGCCGAATCTTATATACACTTCACAACGTGTAGTCATGCAATAACAGTAGTTTGTATCACCATTCATCCCATATGAAATACGCACATACATATAAAAACCTACATATATAAAAACATCCCATTGTAAAATTATAAATTTACGTATGTGTGTTAAAAAAAAATATTAAAAAAAAAAAAAAAATATTAAAAAAAAAATTTAAAAAAAAAAATTAAAAATAACATTTTTTTTAAAAATAATTAAAATATATATAATAAATATAAAACAAAATAATAAAAAAAAATTAAAAAAAAATAAAAATATAAATAATATATTAAATAAAAAATAACAAAAAAATAAAAAAAAATTAAAAAAAAATATAAAAAAAATAAAAAATTTTTTTTTGGCTCAGCTGGGATTTGATGCCACGTTTTCTCTAACCAGTATACACGTTTGTATGTATGTTGTTGTTGTAATGTTGTTTTTGTGAAAAAAAATCGAGGTGGTCGTGGGTTTTTGCTCATATCTCAGTTGTTTATGTTTCTGATTTTCAATACCGATCTACTCCCGAATATTTCTGATATTTTAATACCTCACCCGGGTCCAAGCGATATCGGGGGGCTTCAAAAAGTTGATTTCAACATACACACGGACAGACGGACAGACTGACAGAGCTTAATCGACTCCCCTATTCATAAGCTTTCAGAAAATATATACTTTATGGGGTCGGAAATGAAAATTGTAGAAATTTCAAACGGAATGACAAACCTATATATACCCTTTTTCACTGTGTGAAGGGTACAAAAAGAAGATTGAACATCAAAAACAACAATACAAGATTTTTTATATGTTTTGGAATAAATAAACCGTTTGAAAGAATAATGCTCATTTTGTTGAACAGTGTGTTTTTGTTCAATTTGCGAAATATGAGCAAGAATTTTTGAAAACAAATTATTTAACAATATCTATATAAAGGCGTCCCAACAAGACCGCCGGATTTGAAATTATCACAATTTTGCTAACACGAGTTGTACGGTGAGTTGGTCATTACAGTTTGATGTACAGATCACCCTATTCAAAATGTGAAAAATCATTCGAATGTACAACATTAAATTACACTGTAAAACAAAATCAAATTTTTGCTAAGATTACAAGGTTCGGCCTATAAATTTTTGAAAGAGAAGACAAAAAAAATGGAGTTTTTAAAGTTTACATCTGAATTTCACTTGAGAGGGGGTTAAAATTTCCCAGCTCTGGCTTATTCCTATTGTGATTCGGCATAAAAAAACATGTGACCCCTACATTGTAGGTATAAAATGTATTCAGCAAATTTATGTAAAATGTTACGGAGAAAATTGTTGTAGAATATATTAACCCTATAACTTCTCAAGGTATGGGTCTTTTTTGTACTTATTTTGAAAAAGAGCAAAAAACACCTTTCAAATAGGGATTTAAGGGCTTGAAATGTTCCGCAAAAATATTATCTGTGAAATTTTACTATTACTGCCTGTTTATCTAAATGCGAACGAAATTTTCATTCTTACAAATACGTTGAAAACAAAAACAAATTTTTAGTTTTTGTTGTTGCTTTCACCATACTTGTAAGAATGAAAATATCGTTCGCATTTAGATAAACAGGCACTTAGTCTCTGAATCAAACAAAACGGACAATAATTATTGTTTCAAATGTGTCTTTTCTCAAGCAATGATTTTCATCAAAAAACCATAAATATATGTATGTATGATTAAAAAAATATATTTATATTTGCCTATACAAATTTCAATATTTGAATTTAATTTTTCTTTTTTTCCTATATTATGAATAAATAAATTGTTGCCTTTTAGCCTCTATAAAGCCAATTTGGCGCTGAGGCGCAATATGATTATTGTAAATATATTATTTATTGTTTTGTAAATAAAAAAAATAAAAAAAAAAAAAAAAAAAAAAATTATTTCACAACAAACTCCGCGTTGATGCGTATGGTCGATTGGCTTAATTTATCGCATCAATTAAAGCTAGTAAGCGAAAAAATTCAGATTATTTTACCAAAATTCGTTACATAGTGCTTTGGAAATGCTAAGTTCTTGACCACGATACCGATGAGAAGTTTCTAGATTCTTCAACACATCGAGTGACCGAAAAAACAAGTCATCATCATAAATTTAGTCTCAAAACCATACTGTCGATTTATTTGGCACATAATTTCAATCGAAAATTTGACGTAATGGTCGAACTGTTTTCGAAAAACTTTCACAATTTTTTTAAGTGTTTTTTACAATAATTAAAAGTTATTCGTTTATATCTTCTTAAAATTCTTGAATCGCGTAGTCTGTAAGAAAAAATCGGCGTACAACTCGTATTAACAAAGAACGCGGCAAACTTAAATCTAGAGCTTAATATCCGATGTGGTTTAACTTCATAAGTTCATAGACTCAAAATCCTAGCAACTTGATCTTTAAAATTAAAATAGACAATAGAGTCAAAAATATATAAAGTTTTACAACTAATTACAAAAAAAAAAAAGAAATTTCAAGCACTTACTTTCTCGGACGTCTTTGTAGGCATCATCTACATGCGATTCCTTATAGATCACCGAATGAAAGCCATTATTTTTAATGATCTCATCATGATGATCTTCTATGCTTTTACTTTTGTGTGAAGATGATTTTGTTGTTGTTGTTGACGCCAACGCCTTTGTCGTTGTAGTATATGCTGCCGTTGTTTTTGTAGTTGTTGTTGGCATAGATGACGCATTAAAATGCTTATCAGTACTGTGCAATTTTAATGATTGCATTTGTGTAAAATTTGTCGGAAAATAACGTTTGGCATGTTCAACATAGTAGGCATCACGTTCGGTTATTATTTTACCCTCAAATATACCATCCAATACGGAACCGAACACATAACTATTGCGATCCCCTATCACATCGCCCTCGTATATATGATCGATCGATACATCGAGAGGGCCATTGCTATCAATTATCTGTTTAAAGGAAATTTTTACTCGTGAAAACGTTCGAATAATTGCCTAAGAATTTTGTTTGAACTTACCTCTAACTTATTACTAAATGTATTTAAATCACGTTTTAATCTAATATGGAAGTCTCTTCCATGTGCTTGAAATTTTAAATGTACATAATGATCTTTGGTCACTGATCGTCGGGCTCTATGGTGACTAGTGCGTATATGTTGATGATCATAATCTAATGTTTCATAATGGGATATGTATTCGTTTAAGCGGTTGTAACCTGCAAAAATATTAGAAAAAACAAAATGGTTAAAAAAAACTTTTAATATAATTTAATTAAATTGTAATTATTCTTAAATTTATTACTGTTTAATAAACACTTAAATAAAATAAAATACAAAAAAAAATATTAGCCTTAAGCATTAAGAACATTAAAATCTTATTTTGTTTGTTATTTGAATCACTGGCAGTGACAAATTTATGTAAGAAAAATTTAAAATTTAGGTCCCATAAACAAACAGCACAGACACAAGATAAACATTTTTACAGCAACAAGTTTTTTTTAGACAGTTTAAGAGGGCAAGGTTGGAAGGGTAAAATTCAAATAAATTTATGTCTTTTTATTGTGTTTTTTACACAAACTTTTTACGCTTATCCTGCTAGGAAAAAAAAACACAAAACACAAATAAAATCAACCTTAATCCCTGCTCCCAGTCTAGGAAGCAAGAGTTAAACAAAACAAATAAATAATAAAAATATAATAAAACAAATAAATGTCTGGCAATTAAAATGACAAATGCTTTAAACGAAGACAAAAAAGAAAATATGACAGCTAATAAATTAATAATATGCAAATGACACTCTATGGCTTTTTAATTTAAAAGAATAATTTATCGAAAATATCCTCAAAATATTTTAAAATTATTAAAATAGAACAAATTTAAGTTTTCTATAATAACAGAAAGATAAATTAAAGTTTAGTAGTTGCAATCTTTTAAACACTTGCCCAGTAACAAATGAATGACTGACAACAAGTGCAGATGTATAATCTATCAACTGTAAACAAACATATACAAAATTGAAGTTGTTAAAAAAATGAATAAAGTAGGAAAAAGAACAAAACCTGGAATTGGGCTAATGTAAGAGTGCCCTCTTAACGCTAAGCTAACACATCCTTTAAATCAATACACAACCCAATTTATTGTATAAAGTTCTGAGATATCTTTTGAACGAATACATAGCAATAACACACACACAGGCAGTATTTTGTATTGTATGTTAAGTGCGTGTTCTGACATCAGTCATGATCTTGAACTTGTTTAAATAGAAATTTTAAATTTACCAGCACCAATACTAAAGGTATTTGTTCAATTTAATAATTATTATCATGTCTATTTAAATATAAATTTGGTTTATTCCCTTGCAAACATAATTTCCATTTCATAAATCATTGTTTGGTGCCTTCTTTGGACTGTTGATATGACAGATTATTTATTTGAAACTGACACCGGCGAGAATCTTGTATTAAATGGCACCTTGCAAAAAGCTTTGATTTCCAACTATTTGGGGCCTGAATCGCATGAAATGTTGACTAAAACAAATTCTGTGAATGTATTATTTTTTGAAATGGTTCAATCAATTGACATCGTGCGATTCAATGTCTTTGGAATTTTTTCTTAGGGGTCAAGTGAAGTGGTTGGCCCTAAATCATAATCAAAAATGAAGTACATTTCAAAAGCTATGAAGTTTAAGGCCGAAACAAGTAGTTTTTCATTGTATTCAATAATTGATAAATTCTAGTATTACCTGCCACCATATGTAAGGTATGCAATAATTGCCTTCTCCGATTCATAGTATTTTTGTTGTAATTATGCAATTGTTTTCAAAAGTAAAAGTAAAATAGAGATTACAGTTTTGCAAAAATTACATCGAATGTATTTTTTGCCATGGGGGTGTCAAGTCCCCTGCTCTGAAACTAACGATCTGTTGCCTAAAGTAAACTAAAATCGCAAACACAGAATTTCAAGTCTATAATAATTATAGTTCTGCAGATATGAAATAATGTATGTATATCGCCGTTGTCTAACAAATTAACTTATGTGTTTTTTACTTAATTTTTAAATTTTTTACTTTACAGTATTAAACTTACGCATACTGACTATTGTTTATTTTTGAACCAATTAAGATATCCTTTAACGGTTTGGTGGACAGATGTGCGACCAATAATGGTTCAAAATAGAGAAATAAATTTTTTTTTTTAAATTGTAATATAACCGTTTTGTCAAAGCAGCGACAATATATTCTAATAAGGGGCTAAAAACTCTGACGTTTCTAATTCCTAAAATATGTTATACGAGTACAATAAGTTTTTTGTATGGAGGTATCACTTACCCTGCTCTGATCGTACTGTTTTTAGTTGGAATCAGGGTACACTTATACAAGGTGGCGGTGCAAGCTCAGCTGACTATTTTTTTGTGTTCTGGAGAATGTCAAAATACATACTTCAAAAAATTATTTCAACTTCGGAAATTGTCAAACTCCATACATAAAAAAGAGAGACAAAAATTGCTCTCCTTTACGCTATCACCTTATGTAATTACACCATGGTTGGAATAAGACAAATGAGTTAAAAGTGAAGCACAGAAAGTTTTAATATTACGCATTTAATAATTTTCTTGATATCTAATAACATGTATTTTATTTATATTGAAGGTGCCACGCCCTCTGTTTTAAACTTAACTATGAAAATTTTTATTATACCCCATACGAATTTTGAAAACTTTTGATATTATAGGACTTATAAATAACAGGATGTGAGGTAAAAACTGTTCATTTTGTATGGCAGGTGCCACGCCCACAATAAGCAAAACCGATACAGCCGTTCTCTGGTGCTATGCTTATCAAGTGGAAACTCTTTATAGTGTACACTTTCTTTAGCGGACATTTTACTCTAATAAATAAAAACTTTGAAACGTAACACGAAATAATCATTTTTGATATGAAAGAAACATCTATATAAACAACGATAAATAAATTATAAATTAAATAAATAAATTATCTATAACAATTATATGCAAAACAAAATAAAGGCCAAAAGCTCGCCACGGCTTCGATATATATTTCAATGACACTTAACATTTTGGTTGAAAAACCTTCATTACTTATGTGGACATTACAAACAAAAGTTACCAATTTCAAGTCAACAATTAATTACTAAAGTTTTATATTTAAGAAGATATTACAAATTTTCATTAAAATTTACAATACCACTTAACCTCTTTAAATTGTTTTAAATTATATAAAACAGTTTCTTGCAAGATAAATATAAATACAAGAGAGCTCTTATACAAACATAATTAACTATTTTGATAATATACTGAAATACTTACATGCTATAAATTCTCTAGCAATTGTTTAATCAATTTGTATAGAATGCATTTATTTTGCATAAAGGTCCTGGTTCAGCTAGTAAAGGGTGGTCCACCCATAATGCATGATGTTATTTGGAAGTCACATATTAGGGTCAAATTTTTGCACAACTAAATTTGACATTTCTTTGTTTTAGTGTTTGACAAATTTAACCATGGAAAGATACTTAATTAAGCAGTGTTTTAAGATTGTTGAAGCTTTTCACGGAAATGGGCCATAATCGAACAACAATCGGAAGTAATTTGAGCAAATTTCAGCAAACGGGGTCTAAGGAAATGTTAAAACACATGTACATGCATGTCTAGTTCGATATGCGAAAAACATAGGTGTTGTTCGCGATCGATTGACGTGCCCAACAATTGAACATCAACATTATCATTGAAAATATGAACCATCAGATAAAAGTAAGCCACCAAAGCCAAGGCGAGCATTTGCTGCATATTTTGTTTCACAAATAATGGCCATACAGCCTTCCCTCATAATTAAAAATATTAAGGCAGTTCTCTTAAAGCTTTTTGTTTTCTTTACAATTAATATCGTGCTTCTTGATTGGACCACCCTATATAACTTAGGAAATAACTTCATATTTCTACGTATAAATTCTAATAACTAAACTTACATAAAAGCTTCTTCCTATGATAGGGAACATCTCTTGGCTGATATTATATGTATGTATGTACATATGTTTGTATAGTATCACCAAAAAATGCCAACATTTCTGCGGTTAAGAGTTGCTACTCACGCAATAAAATTAACAACTGCCAGTTGGCAGCAGAGTTGCAGCGAACATCTTAAAATGGCTGAAAAATGGCTAATGGCTATATTAATTTTTTTTTTTGGGCTCAATTGGCGACACTGATTTTTACGTTGTAAATATTTAATTTTTTTAAGAAGATCCCTATGCTTTCATAAAAACTAACTGAACCCGCACCTCTTTGCCGGTTTCCACAAAGTTTAAAATTGAATCTGAAATCTAGGATAAGCTATGTTGTGGTCACTATATATGTATATGTAAATGATTATGTAGGATATTATAAGCCTTGTTTTTTTTTTTTTGTTTAAAATATGTTGACGAAAACACAGAAGGAATTGGATAAATTGGTAACACTGATTTTTACGTTGTAAATACTTAACTTTTTTAAGGAGACCCCATCAAGGCGAATTTAATTATTAATGGTGGTAGTTCTACAAAAAATACAACTTTAAAAAAACAACACGGTTTTTTATTGTTGCTTTCGACCGTCGATGTGTGAAAAACTACATGGTTTTTGTTTGTGTTCTTTTGCGCGGGAAATAGTAATCTATGTAAACATAAATAATATTTGACAACTCAACCATCATTTATGCAAATAAGAAAAGTAGAACAGCTGCGTTGTCAACACCACCTGATAATGAATTCGCCTTGGACCCCATGCTTTCATAAAAACTAGCTTAACCCGAACCATTTTGCCGGTTCTCAAAAAGGTTTATGTTATTCCTAAGAATCGCTAAATAGGAAAAAACAATGCTCAATTTTGAAGTAAATCAAATAAACTGTGCACACCAAAATTAAAACAGAAAAAAATATATAAAACAACAAAACATTTTTTAACGGCAGTTTTAATTGTTACACCCTCCTTGATTTGTTTTTTACATTAAAATTGTTAACAGCTGATTTTGCGTTCACACTACAAGTTTAATTAAATCAGGTTTCATACTCACAGTAAGTCTAACAAAATTTATTTAAAAGAAATTAAACTAATTTATCGTAGTGTTTTTTTTAAATATTTTTTACAATATTTATTTGACACGCTGTATATCAGTTGTTTTTGTTGGTACGAAACACTAGGACAATGCGCTTCAAACCATAAATTATTTTATTTTCTGTAAATGATAATATGATAATTATGCAGTTGCCTTTTTTTGGTATTGTTGTTATTTGACTTGTTAACTTATTTTTTAATTGAGCACCATCTTACATTAGCTGCATTTTTTAGTCTTTTCAACTAGGCAGCACTATATTAAGTACAGCGAAAACAAGTTTTTATTTTATAAATTCTACTTTAAACCAAATCAAAAAAGGTTTTAAAGATGGTGTTAACGAAATTATATTGTATGTTGAAACTAGGTTTAAATGTTGGTTTTAGAGTTAATACCTTTGACGTAAAAACACTATAAAGCATTCGTTACAAAAACAATTTGCATCAACATGAATTTCTTTGTTTTGTTATATATCAAGGTATATTAACTCCAGGTAGACTTAAGTCCACAGCTGATCATTGTTTTTTTTTATGCATTTCTCTTCCCAAATGTCAAAATTTTTTTACATTTTTTTTGTTGGTTTGCATACATTGTTTTATACTAGAAGTGTTTGTATCATAAATATTTTTTATTTAAATACTAACACTTTGCTATTTTTTTATAAGTTGTTTAAGTGTTTGTTTTGACATTTAGGAAGTTTTTTGTAGCAACAAAATACACGATGCGTCTACCTGGAGTAAATATACCTTGGTTATATATAAATACATGTGGTTTGCTTATGTGTAAGTAGCAATTTTGAACGCTTATAACTTCTAAACTACTAAACATATTTTAATATGATCTAGCTTGTGCATAAATGGTATGTATATTTTTTGTAACGTTTTTATAAAAATCGGTTGCATTATGTGAGCATAAAATGAG
This sequence comes from Phyto melanocephala, assembly GCA_941918925.1. Taxonomy (NCBI): domain Eukaryota; kingdom Metazoa; phylum Arthropoda; class Insecta; order Diptera; family Rhinophoridae; genus Phyto; species Phyto melanocephala. Next base: position 23,980,106 of record OW799236.1, on the reverse strand, counting down.
TAACAAAAAATCGACTTGCCTATTAATATATTCATAAGATATACACTTGGAAAAAAACAGGTTTTTCCATTTAACTAAAAACTAGCTTTAATTTTTGTTCACCCTGTTACATGCATTTGTACATAGTACATGTATGTCTGTACATAATCAAATATTGACCACATAATTGAAAGTACTTAACTAATTAAACGTAGTCTCATAAGAAATATAGTAAAAACCAAATATTTATTTGCATCATTCAGCAAGTATCCTTAATTAATATCCTTATGTAAGTTTATGCAAGACTTTATTAAAATGTACAGCACAGCAAAGACTTTCATTTAGGAATTTTATATTTTATATGAAATTGAAGTAAATTAATGCAAATAATTGAAATTAGGTTTCTGTAGAATTTATGATAAAAAATTTCTTTCCAGCACATATTTATGCACACAGTTACGTAGGAATTAAATTTATTTTTAATGAAATCTTCTATTTATGGCAAATATTTTTAGAAATATTGCTTAAATAAATTAAACTTAAAAAGATATTTTTTATGTGAAGAATTTTAAAAGCTTTTTAAAAGACTAATTAGGTTAAAGTGGTTTAAGATTATAAACTAAAGGAAAAAAAAATTGCAAAAATTTTAAAAATATTTTTTTTTTTTCAACATAAGAATTTACAATTTCTTTTTACAAATTAAGAAACTATAATCATTAATAACATTGATTGGTCTTGTGGCTAATAACTGAATTTAAAAAAAGAAATTATCATCAGTGTGTATGTATAAAGAAACAAATTCTATGACCCACATTATACTCCTACACTTCAGTCGGTTAGTTTTTTGTAAACGACTGTAAAAAAAGAACTTTTTAATATTAATATTTTGTTATAATAGATCAAAATAAAGTAGATGTTACGTCTAAACATCGTTAAATGGTAGATTCAAATAATGTTTCAAATATACAAAATAAGTTAAAACTGTACCAACTTCTACATCCCTGCATCAAATTTAGTCCAAATTTGCTTTTGTGGGGTAATCATTTCTCTTCATAAACACTACCGCCATTTTGGTTTTACAGCATTGCTTTGATAACGATATTATAGACTAGAAACCAAAAAGTTTAAAACTTTAAAAATAAGAAACCCTTTTCCCTGTGGTGTCAAGGGTATATATCTGTGGCTTGGAGCTAAAAGGGCCAATGTCACTTTTTTGCTCTTTTGCGCTAATCATTGCATTAGATTTGTTTTCCTGCTCTATTTCATTATGGTAAAACAGCTAAAGTCATACTTAACCCAAAACAGCTTCATAAATAAAATGCTGGCCAATGTCACTATGAAAGCATATATAAAAGTTAAAGTTCAATTCCAATTTTCTCAAAAGTAAATATTTTGACATTGGCCCTTTTAGCTCCAAGCCACAGATATAGCTGCGTCATTCCGTTTGTAATTTCTACAATATTCATTTGCGACCCCATAAAGTATATATTTTCTGAAAGCTTATGCATAGGGGTGTTCATTAAGCAATGTAGTCTGTCAATGTATTGATTAAAATAAACTTTAAGGAGCCCCCATATATTGCACAGATCTTTATGTAATAGCAATCATTAGAAAATATTCGAGAATTAATCGCTGTTGAAATCCAGCACAATTTCCGCCAACAATAAATGGCGTAAAAAAACTAATATGGGTAAAATCTAGTAATTAAAAATGTACCCAGTACAAACCCCTCAATAGTGATATCAAGGAAAAGGCTTTACCCGTAGACTAAAGTACACTATTACAGAGTTAAAATTAAAGATGGCGTCCGAAATTAAATGGTGGATATATGAGCAATTTCGGCTTTGGCCCCTTCAATCTCTTTAATATTGGTATTAAATAAATCAATAGAATACACTAAAATACGAAAAAGTTTAAATCTAAGATGGCGCCATAAACAAAATGGTGGAGGTTTTTTTTTCTCAACATCAATATGGGTATCAAATAAAAGGGCTTGACTCGTATAATAAAGATAAATGTGTACAAATTCAAAATCGAATATGGCGTCGAAAATAATAAGACAAAATGGAGTACAAAGTTAAATTTGAAATGTAGGTTAAGCTACGATGTGGTCACTATATAATAATGATTTAGGATATTATCAGCCTTGTTTTTTGTTAAAATAGGTTGAAAAACACAGAAGGAAGGCTTAGTTTTTTCTTTGCCTGTTTACAAGTTGTTAAGTAGTAAAGCTGGGAATTAAGATGAAATTTGACCTTATTTGGTTGAAAGACTATATGAAGAGCAATCCTTTCCTGTTCTGTGTTCGTCCAGTTATTGGTTCATTCGCATAATAAGTTGCTTCAATCCGTTCCTTCCAAATCGATCACTGTTGACTTGCGTATAATACTCTGCTGTATTTTCAAGAATATTATTTGAAACACAAACCGATTTTTATTATACCTAAAATCCTAATGCGCTTGCATAATATATTGCTAAAATTTTTAAAATAAATGGACGGTTTTGAAAATGAAAATCGGTTTAAATTTTAAGCAGCGGTTATTTTGAATCTGGCAATACTTATGTGATTCTATTTTTGTCACAAAATTCAATATATTCTGCCTGTTCAACGATGTCGAAAGAAAACCCAAGCGAAATTTTCATTCGTACAAATATATTGAAAACAACAACAAAAACTAAAAATATGTTTTTGTTTTCAACGTATTTGTACGAATGAAATTTCGCTTGGGTTTTCTTTTATCTTCGCTAAACGAAATGTATCGATTTACGCTTGAGCAACGTTGGGATTTAATTGAAATTTGTTTAAAAAACCAAGACGATTGGTAGGAAATTGCACGAAAATGTCGTACAAAAAAATTAATTTTTCGGATGAAGTTCATTTTTATCTTGTTCGGTACGTTAATAAGCAAAATTGCTGCATTTGGGGCTCAGAAAACCTAAACGTAGTTTAACAGAAGCCAATGAACCCATTATGAGTGACTGTTTGGAGCGAGGGATTCATTGGCCCATATTTCTTTGAAAATGAGGACGCCACAACCATTACGGTCAATGGAGACACCTATCGCACCATGAGAACCGATTTCTTTGTGGCCGCTCTTTATTGTATTTATGTGAACGAAATTTGTTTTAACAGGATTGTGCAACTTGCCACACATCTTACGCCACAATCAATTTATTGCATACAACGTTTCATCATCATCGAAATGGTGATGTCAATTTGCCGCCAAGAAGCTGCGATTTGACACCGCTGGACTATTTTCTGTGGGACGCCATTTAAGGCAAGTGTTATGCAGACAAACTAGAGACAATTGAACATTTGAAGGCCAACAGTATTGATGTCATTGCCGAGATTCAAACCCATACTCTCGCTAAAGTGCTCACAAATTTGATCGACTGAAGTTGATACTGTGAGACCAGCCACGGCAGACATATGAATAAAATAATATTTAATTTTTAAACGGAACAATTGTACTTCACACCCAACAAAAAAATTTGGCAAAATTTCAAAATGTTTTTGTTTAATTGCATTTTTAAATTTAAACTTTCAAATGGCTCATCCGTTACTATACTAGTTACTTCAATATTAGACTGTAGTAAAAAGAATATCATTTAATCTGAAATACACATCAAATAACTGAGCAAAATTAGCACATTATCATATTGTCGGTAACCTCACCATCTTAACGACGCCGAAATTTGACGCTATATAGTCGTCAATCTCTCGATTTTAGTACAACAGTGAACTGATTACATTAGTTGACATCCATGATTGTGTATCTTAAATCTGTTAGATTTTTTGGTTGGTTTTTTTTTAAGTCTATAAAGATTTTTTCCAATAGACTGAAATTGATTAACTGACTCAACAGACCATCGTTCAAACCGAACCCTATGTATATTACAGACATGTAATACAGTGCATAGCATATTACATACAACTTATATTTTTGTTTCAATATTTTAAAAGTAATAAGTTTTAAAAGTTTCTGCAAGCACATGAAAAAAAGTTTTTAAAAAAAAAGTTAAAAAATTAACTGATTTAAAGGATTAGGAATGAATTTCAAAAACATATTTATGTAAATAGTTAAAATAATATTACAAAACAATAAGAATCCCTTTACTTGTAATTCAGAAATATTTTTTACATCAAAATTAATAGTCATTGTATGCATGTAATTGTTATGGCATCAACAAACAGTTCCCATTATTAGTGCGAATCCTTTTCATCCTACATGTATAAAACTTTTCCAAAATGATGTGACATTTGACAAGCGATTATAAAATACATGCAATTACACAACAAAGTGTGTGTGTTTGTTAATGCTAATGCGCTGTTTGTTGTTCATGTATTCAATTCAATTGCAAACCCTTTATGGCAATGGCTGGTGTTAACAGCGCTGCAAAGCCTTAGAAAATTTGTAAATTATTTTACTTAAAACAATTTAGTTTGATAATATTACTTTGACCCCCTCGCCTAATGACATAATCTACATTTATTTATTGACACTTTATATGAAAAACCATCATCTAATTCATACAGGCAGACACACATACTTATACTCACTAAGTGTTATAATGACATACAAACATTAAATAGATAATCAAATTTAACCCAAAAGGATAAGAACACACAAACCGTTAGTTACACTTACATACATTCAAATATTACACTATTACACTATGTTGAGTTGTTGTGCTTTAACAATTCAATACTTGGGGTCTCCTTTCCTTTTTTTTTACGCAACAGAAAAAATAAATAAAAAAATTGTTTGTGGGTGTTAATGTTAAAAGTTTAAGGATGTAGGTTACGAAATATAAAAAAAAATAATAATGTTCAGTGTGATGCTTGTCAGAGTTATGTTAGTACTTTAAGTGTCCTTAATTTATTTTTTCTAGTTGCTTTGATAAAATTTTGGTTGGATCTTATTCTTTTAATGTTGTTGTTCAGTCTTACATAAAATTTATTTAAACCATTTTGTTTGTGGCTAACAAATAGGGTTTGAAAATTCTCGGTCCTTTTTTAAAAAATGGACATCATAAAATGGAATGGCTGGGACTTTTCTCTTAACAAGTAGGCGCAGATAAAACCATAAAATATAATTAAGGGCCTTTAAATAAAATCCAAAAATAAAAATATGTATCAAAGTATGCATAGTGTTTTTTTAAGGGGACTTCTAATATGGATAACTGTCAAACTAGCTGTCATACTAATGAAGTGTGTTAGACTTTATTTTGCAGTATACTTTTTGGCAAAGCACTATACAAACAGTTTTACCAGAACAATGTTTACAAATCGTATATTTTACTTCGTTAAGTTTATGGTGTGCATAATCGATCGATTGGAGGGATTGATTAATGACCACATTTACTCTTTCAAATAAAATTTCTACAAATTTAACCCGTATCTCCTCTGTAGATGCAGGTGTGTCTGAGGATCGATTGCTTCGATGCCTAGCTCAGAAAATAGGTGTCGTGATTCGTTTTTTTTAATTTTGTATGGCATTGTAAATCACTTGGAGGACAAATTATTCGAAAAAGTTGAGGAAACATGCCATACAGCACGTGAAGCAATAACTTTGTTGAGCCAAACGTTTTGTAAGCAAATTTTCTCAAGAATTGGACCTGTAAATTTGCCGCTTTTTGTCGGGGTAGGTCAAATCTCCAGTGTATGCTGATAAAAGGGCAACAGCTGATCATTTAGAAAAGAACATTTAACGCACTGTTTACGAAAAATGACCAGGTTTGCTAAAAAAAAAGGTGAAAAATTGGGCCGTCAGAATGGCGTTTATAATGCGCAGTCGCAAACACCATATGCCAGAAATTATTTTTGAATATTAAATTCAATAAAATTTGTAAGCTAAATTTTAGTCATACCAGCTGTCAGAAAACGTTGTGATTTATTTTAAAAGAAAACTCTATAACTTAAAAAATAATTTTGACAGCTAAAATGTTCCGACATCACAAAAACCATTTTAAGGATTGTTAAACAATTAGATGTAGCAGCGAGAGGCTGACCAAAGTCAAATTAAATTAAGATCAATTTTTTAACAATTCAATAACTTACGAATCGACTGAGTTTATACCAAACAAGTTGGCTAACTTCAACATAATGATTTTAAACATTTATTATTTCATATACATCCTGAACGAACCTGTTATTATTATTATGTTTCCGGATGATCAATTGTTACAGCGCAAAGAAAATATCGCCAACAGCTTGATACTACTTCTGACGGTTCTAAGTATTATCATGAAAAGAAGTTTAATGAGTGGGCTGGAAAAGGGTGATCTTGTAGGGAGTTTCTACGACAGGATCCATACGGATGGTTCAAAGATGGGCTGTGTAGTTGGATTCGGTGTTTTCTCTAGCGAACTAGGAATATAGCTGTCTTTCTGCCTTCTGGATAGATATGTCAGGCTGAAATATTCGATATGTGAAAGACATGTAGGACACTGAATGACAGAAATATTCATGGGAATATTGATATTTTTGTCGACAGTCAGGCGGCATCTTGTTATTAGGTCTTGGTCAATTGACTGACGTTGCTCTAGTCTGAGTCCCTGCGTATAGGGGTCACTATAGTAACCAGGTGGGGGTCTGCTTTGGATATTTCCTAAAGCAAATGCAATCGCAATCACGTTAGAAACTTTAAAAAGCAAGACCTTAAGACACTATTGGAAAAAAAACCCGAAAACCGGTGGCGCGGACTGGCCAAGCTTATGTGGCCATCTTTTGATACCAGGCGTACATCGTACCTTATAAGCCGAAGTCGGAAGGATATTTCGAGGTTGTTGGTAAACCGATTCGTACTTTTCTCGAACGACCGTAAGGCAGCATCTTGTAATTTATTCTTAGTCAATTGACTAACGTTGCTCTAGTCTGAGCCCCTGTGAATAGGGGTCACTATAGTAACCAGGTGGGAGTCTGCTTTGGATATTTCCTAAAGCAAATGCAGTCGCAATCACGTTAGAAACTTTAAAAAGCAAGCTCTTCAGACACTTTATTAAAAAAAACCGAAAACAAGTGGCGCGGGCTGACCAAGCTTATGTGACCATCTTTATGAGCCGATGTCTGAAGGACATTTCGAGGTTGTTGGCAAACCGATTAAGACTTTCCTCGAGCGATTGTTGTCTGAATTTGGAGGAGGTGAGATAGCCCATGGCTTCGGGGATGATCTAGAACACTCTTTCGCTACTTATTCTAAGAGACATCAAAATTGGCGAGTAATGTAGTCTTGCCAAAACGGTGTTATACTGACTCAATTTGACAGTTCGCGCGTAGTGAACTATTACGATATCAATTTAACCTTGATAATTTGCATTCCCATTCTCAACTCAAACTTTTATAATATTTTATTTAATTTTCACACAATTTTTCTGCTTTTATGTAAAACTTGATATTTTAAATTGGCAAAGCCATACAATTTTCAACTAAAAATTGGTTTAATTCACAATACTAAAGAAAATTTGATTCTGCGAAAGTTGGGTTTACCTTTCGACGACCAAGCTGGGTTGCATTGACAACGACAATACGGGCATTGAAGTTTCTTATGTATCTCATTTTTTTAGGGAAAAATAATAAAGCTCCTGCGATGATTACCTGACAAGCATTTCCTGACCCCAAACCCTAATAACAAAAAATATATATAAAACATAGTTGTACATTTTGGAATCAGCTAAATAACCAAACCAAATTCAGTTGGTATTTTATGTGTGTGTATAGTGTAAGTGTATAGTTGACCTAAATATAAATTATTTGCATATAAACACACAAATTACACAAGTTGATACACACACAACTTTTTCTGTCCTGTAAATTTTTATAAAAAAAGGACTGGCTATGAAAAGAGCTAAAACCTAGAAAGGATGCATGAGAGGAATAGTAGATGAGTAGTGGTTAAAGAAATAGAACAACAAGTGCTGAAACCAAAATAAACAACATCGAAATACAAAAAGGACAAAGTCAAGTATGTTTGTATGTATTTACAAAGATAAAAAGAAATAGTAATGCTAAAAGGAAATACAAATTTTCATATAATTTCATGAAAAATTTAGCACATTATGTGATAATCACAAATAACGACAATTTTGGGTTTTTAAGTCATACATTTTGTCAACTTAAATTTAAATTAATAAAAAAAGGAGAACCGAAAATATTAAGATTTATAACAAGAATGGAGATAATTTTCTGAAGAATAATAAATTTTGTAATGAGGTTGTAAACTTTGCAAATGTAATTGAGTGATAAAGAAATGGTAAAGTATTTGGGTATATAATGAACAAGAATTGCTGAATTCTGAAAAAAAAATTTTATTCAAGTTTAAAAAATTTTTTTTCTAACAGTATCGTCTAATTTTCCTTATCCTCATAATAATATTCTTGTTAATATACAAAAAAAAAAAACAAAAAGTTATCTCAGGTTCAACGAAAATAACAAAATAATATCCTTTTTCTTTATAATTTAATAATACATAGTTGATTACAAACTTAATTTTCTAAAGATTTTGAAAGATTTTCGAAATTTTGACACTGAAATTCTAAATAAGTTGGAAACACTTACATTTTTTTAGTTGTTTATAAACAAGGAATACACATTTTAAGTTTTTGTTAATGTTCGACAATTCGAACTTAAGTTCGAAAAAAGTTTAAGTACTGAAAAATATTATGCCTAGCCTAGTAATTAAGAATTCGAAAAAAAATTTGTAAATTTTTCAAAAAAAGTAGACAGATTTTAATAATACATAGTTGATTACAAACTTAATTTTCTAAAGATTTTCGAAATTTTGACATTAAAATTCCTAAAAAAGTTGGAAGCACTTAAATTTTTTTAGTTGTTTATAAACAAGGAATACAAATTTTAAGTATTTGTTAATGTTCGAAAATTCGAACTTAAGATCGAAAAACGTTCAAGTATAGAAAAATGTTATTCCTAGTCTAATAATAAAGAATTCGACAAAAAATTTGTAAATTTAAAAAAAAAGTAGACAGATTTTTAATTTAAACATTTTATAACAATGTTTCTAATATACATTCACCTTTTGTGTATAACTTTTTTAAGTTTTAATATTTTTTTAAAATTTTACAATTTTTACTAAAGCTTTGAAAGTTTTTGCAAGAAAAATATATTTGGGCTCTATTTGATAAAATAGCACATCGGACAAAGAACCACCTCGGCTTAGCACATACACACTTCTTTTTAAAATATTTTTCAAAACAAAAAATTTCCTGACATCGGATGAAAAAATGTGATTACCATAACTATAGACTGCATGAAAGTTCCTCATGCAGTAAATGATTTTTTACGAGTGTTAAAGCATAACGCAATCTTTTGTTAAAAGTACATGACGTGTATATCAAACATCATCCATTTTATGCAGAAAGAACACGGTTATAAATGTGCTTTATTGACCAACAGTAAGAGTGACTACTTGTTAAAGCTCCACAAGGAAGTATGATACAATGAAGCCTCCAGCTCATAATCGGCTCTAAGACCTCTTTCACTTAACAAAATTTATATATTTAATTGCATTATACTAAAATAAAGAAATAAATTATAATTTGTTTCTCTCTAAAAATACAAACTTTTATGAACACACATATAAACATAAACACATACATATATAGCTGCATACATACCTACAAAATAAAACTTTCTGCAATAAAAATTTTTGTGTAAAACATTTTGTTGCAAAATTGGTTTTATAAGTGTACCAGAATCAAGCAGAGCCACGATGTGGAAACGTTTTATTTTTTAATTATTAATAAATCGCTAAATTTGACGACTAACTAAAGCGTGATTTTTTAAGAGCTATAGAAAAGTTAAAAAAACACATAAAATTCAGAAAAATGCATGAAAAATGCATGAAATCTTTTTTTGAATCGATAGAGCGGTCCAAATAATTTAATGTTTGAAGATTATTTCATGCAAATGTTGACCGTGACTGCGCCTCAAATAGTCCATCCGCTTAGTCCAATTTTGGCATACTCTTTTCAACATTTCGGCTGGTATCTCATGAATAAATGGTTCAATGTTGTCCTTCAATGCGTTAATTGAAGCGGGCATGTGTGTATAGACATGAGCTTTAACATAGCCCCACAAAAAATAGTCTAAAGGCGTTAAATCGCACGATCTAGACGGACAATTGACCGGTCCCGAACGTGAAATAAAATGTTCACCAAACTCGCCTCTCAATAAGTCCATTATTAAGCGTGCTGTGTGGCATGTGGCACTATCTTGTTGAAACCACATGTCATGCAAGTCAAGCTTTTGCATTTTGGACAAAAAAAGTTGGATATCATCTCACGGTAGCGCTCACTATCACAGCTCCGTTGCGATTCGCATCATCTTTGAAGAAGTACGGTCCAATGATGCCACCAGCCCATAAACCGCTCCAAACTGTGACTTTTTCTGGATGCATTGGTAGCTCCTGCAATGCTTCTGGCTGATCTTCACTCCAAAATCGACAATCCTGCTTATTAACGTACCCATTGAGCGAGCCAAAAATGAGCTTCGTCGCTGAACACAATTTTTCGACAAGAAGCGCGCGATGAACTTTCTTAACAGAGCATGCATTTTGATAATAAAATTCAATAATTTGCAAGCGTTGTTCGTTTGTAAGACGATTCATGGTTAAATTATAGACCAAGCTTATGAAACAAAACACGAAACGTGCGTCAGCTGTTTAACCAGTGTTGCCAAAAAGATAATAGCTGAAAAATCACCCTTTAAAAAAGGAGTATAATAAAGCGTTTACTTGTTAATGTTCAATAATCCATTCCACTTACTCTCTTCTTTCTGCTCACGGTCTTAGTTTTTTGTGGTCAGTTATACTTAATAGGAAGAGAGTAGTTTCTGGAAATTCTAACATTTTTATACCCTTCACACAGTGAAAAAGGGTATATATAGGTTTGTCATTCCGTGTGAAATTTCTACAATTTTCAAGTATATATAAGTATATAAGTATATATTTTCTGAAAGCTTATGAATAGGGAAGTCGATTAAGCTCTGTCAGTCTGTCCGTGTGTATGTTGAAATCAACTTTTTGAAGCCCCCCGACATCGCTTGGACCCGGGTGAGGTATTAAAATATCAGAAATATTCGGGAGTAGATCGCTATTGAAAATCAGAAACATCGGTACATAAACAACTGAGATATGAGCAAAGACCCACGACCACCTCGATTTTTTTTTCACAAAAACAACATTACAACAACAACATACATACATTCAAACGTGTATACTGGTTAGAGAAAACGTGGCATCGAATCCCAGCTGAGCCAGAAAAAATTTTTTTTAAAATTTTTTTTTTATTTTTTTGTTTTATATTTATTATATATATTTTAATTATTTTTTTTTTAATTTTTTTTTTAAATTTTTTTTTTTAATTTTTTTTAAAATTTTTTTTTTTTATTTTTTTTTAATTTTTTTTTTAACATACATACGTGACTTTATAATTTTACAATGGGATGTTTTTATATGTAGGTACGTATTTCATATGGGATGAATGGTGATACAAACTACTGTTATTGCACGACTACGCGTTGTGAAGGGTATATAAGATTCGGCACGGCCGAATATAGCGCTCTTACTTGTTTAAATTTCAATATTTTTTCAATATTTACAGCAATGAGTGAAAACTTGTTATATTCTTGTGGAGGTCCATTTTTTTCGAATCATAAACTGTCAGATTTTAATATTTCAAATACCAAATGGTTTTTAAATAAAACAATATATCTGTCTATGAGTAACTATATTAAGGAAAACATTAAAATTATACGCCTTTTTAAACTTTGCAAATCTGTTTACTGATCTCAAGGTTATGTTAGCCCCTAAAAGCATGCTAAAAAATTACAATAAATAACAACAAGTGATACCTTAATGTATATAAATTCATACTACATACATATTTTAACTATAATAAAAACAAATTATATTCATACTTTTTAGCAAATCTGTTTTATAGTTTCTTTTGTGTAACTTTGTATTCTCTGCTTAATAGTTTTTAACAAATTTTTATAGCACATCTTTAGAATGAAAAAAAAAATAACAAAATGGAAAAAAATATGTAGATTCCAAAATTCCTTTGACCTGTGCTACGAAATGTGGCAACCACCAGTAGCTAACATACATATACATAATATATTGTGGCATAAAAACTAAAATCAAATTTTCCACATTTTCCATATTTTTATATCTTCTTCTTTTTATTATTTAGTTTGGCTGTGATAAATGCATTTTAAAAAAACCCATAACCATATAATGATGAAAATTTGTTGGAGAAAAACTTTTACTTTTTGTGAGTTTTTCTCTCAACTTTTTGGGTTCTTATAAACGAGAGTAGAAAAAAATCTACCATAAATGCAAATTTGTTAAACGTGTTTCGAAACAAGTTTTTCCTTTTTTATATAATTTAAAACGAGCTGAAAATACATAGACAATGTTGCAAACTAATAATAAAAAAAAAAAAACAAGTAAGAGCGCTATATTCGGCCGTGCCGAATCTTATATACCCTCCACAACATGTAGTCATGCAATAACAGTAGTTTGTATCACCATTCATCTCATATGAAATACGTACCTACATATAAAACATACATATATAAAAACATCCCATTGTTATGTTATTGTATGTTAAAAAAAAAATACAAAAAAAAAATATTTAAAAAAAAAATTAAAAAAGAAAATTTTTTTAAAAATAATTAAAATATATATAATAAATATTAAACAAAAAAAAAATAATAAAAAAAAATTAAAAAAAAAAATAAATAAAAAATAAATAAAAATATAAATAATATATTAAATAAAAAATAAATAAAAAAAAAATTAAAAAAAAAAATTTAAAAATAGAAAAAAAATTTTTTTTTCGCTCAGCTGGGATTCGATGCCACGTTTTCTCTAACCAGTATACACGTTTGTATGTATGTATGTTGTTGTTGTATTGTTGTTTTTGTGAAAAAAAATCGAGGTGGTCGTGGGTTTTTGCTCATATCTCAGTTGTTTATGAACCGATGTTTCTGATTTTCAATACCGATCTACTCCCGAATATTTCTGATATTTTAATACCTCACCCGGGTCCAAGCGATATCGGGGGGCTTCAAAAAGTTGATTTCAACATACACACGGACAGACGGACAGACTGACAGAGCTTAATCGACTCCCCTATTCATAAGCTTTCAGAAAATATATACTTTATGGGGTCGGAAATGAAAATTGTAGAAATTTCACACGGAATGACAAACCTATATATACCCTTTTTCACTGTGTGAAGGGTATAATAAAAGGTTGTGAAAGTTAAAAAAAATAAGTCAATATTTATAGTGTAGAAAATTTTAAATTAGAGAAGAATTAAATGAAAGTAAAACGTGCATGTTAAGTGTTAAAAAAAAAGAAGAGGTGAAATGCTACTGCTATTTAGTTGTCGATTTTTAAATTTTTATATAAAATTTTTAAAAAATTAAAGAAAATTACTAAGATTGTGTACGCGCAGACAACAATTATGGTTACGACATAATCATGTAATGGTTATATTTTTCTCTCTCTAACAATGTTAAGTTATATTAAACAAATTTTTGTTAGCTCTTTATGGTTTATTTTGTTATGACTTGACTATATGGGGCTCAATTCTGGTTTGGTGAAACATTGAAAAGTAAGGTTTTGCACATCAACATTGTTCTTTTGATTCATGTTAGTGAAAATTGAAAAAAAAATGTGAAAATGTTTATACATGAATTAAAAAAAGCGTAACTCAACAATTTCGTTTCATTCAATCCACGTTTTGTGCAACAGTCGAAAGAACTGTTAAAAATTTTTCATTTGACAAAATATTGTATTCCTACAATCAGTAATGCAAAGTTTTTTTCAACCAATCCCGCTTAATGTGGCCTCAAAAGCGCTAGAAAATAGCTAAATTGTTTATTTAGTTAAATTTTTTGCGGTAAATCGCCAACTTTCCTAATAAATTCCAATTTTTGTTTAAAACTTTACAGATAAACCGATCCGATAAAATGGTTGTACAATCCGCTTGATCCTTAAGAAATTGAAAGACAAACAGGCGCAATTTGGTGACAGGGAAACAAAGAGAAAAAATGATTGTGTGAAGAAACATGACTGACTGTGTTCCACTGCTTTCTCTGTTATTTTTGAATTTTTCTCAGACTTCACATAATTTTTTTACAATTTTCCAAAGAGGACTTACAACATATTTTTGTTGATATTTTAAGGTGTGACTAATATTTTTTAAAAAATATAAATTTTATTCAGCATGATCGCCTCATTGGTACTGCATCAAAATCATTTCTTCTGTAGTTAACCCAATACAGAGCATTTTATAAATCTCCTCATAGTGAACCAATGTAGTTTATTTACAAATAACATTTGAAGAACAAACCCGAAGAATTCGTTTTTTTTTTTTGGAACAAAGAAATGCGGACCAGATTCAACTATGATCTTATACTAATTGCACAAAATTTTAATTAAGGATACTAATAAAAAAATTCAACCGTTTTATGCTTTATCTACAATTATAAAATTCAATAATAGTATGTTGATTTGAATATAATCGATCAGCTCAAAACTAGTTTTTTATTAACTAAAATAATCTTATTATCAACGTCCTTCAGATAAATAATAACGCAAGCTCTAACTTTACTCTAAACTCTATAAGGTTAATTTTACTTTGTTTGGAGCCGCCACGGCCTATTTCTTCTCACAGATGGTCAGAAACACTCTGTAGAAACAAAAGAAAAATCGGCTTATTGATATGGGCCCCTACCGACAAAAAACAAATAGATAAACACAATTATTTTTTATACACATACTAAAAAAGCCCGGCGCGCGTTACTACGCCCCTTAATCAATAAAAATGCATTCTAAATTTTAATTGAATATTAGATGCAAAAAACTAAAAATTATAACTTTTTTTAATAGGCGTGGCACTGCCCACTTTTCTAATCACGAAATTGTATAATCATAAGAGCTCAATATGTATGTGCAAAGTTTCAAATGAATCGATCTAGTGCAAGTATCTAAATATTATAACTAATTTTTTATGGGCGTGGCACTGCCCACTTTTCTAATCACGAAATTGTATAATCATAAGAGCTCAATATGTATGTGCAAAGTTTCAAATAAATCGATCTAGTGCAAGTATCTAAAAATTATAACTTTTTTTTATGGGCGTGGCACTGCCCACTTTTCTAATCATTAAATTATATAGTCATGACAGCTCAACATGTGTGTGTGCAAAGTTTCAGAAAAATCGGCGAAGTTCAAGTAGCTGAAAATTACAATTATTTTTTATGGGCGTGGCACTGCCCACTTTTCTAATCACGAAATTATTTAGTCATGACAGCTCGATATGTGTGCAAAGTTTTAGAAAAATCGGTCCAGTGCAAGAACCTCAAAATTAATACTTTTTTTTATGGGCGTGGCCCTGCCCACTTTTCTAATCACGAAATTATTTAGTCATAACAGCTCGATATGTGTGCAAAGTTTTAGAAAAATCGGTCCAGTGCCAGAACCTCAAAATTATAACTCTTTTTTATGGGCGTGGCCCTGCCGACTTTTTTAATCACGAAATTATAAAGTCATGACAGCTCAATATGTGTTCAAAGTTTCAGAAAAATCGGTCCAGTGCAAGTACCTCAAAATTAAAACTATTTTTGGAGCGTGGCCCCGCCCACTTTTCTTATCACGAAATTAGTTAGTCATGACAGCTCGATATGTGTGCAAAGTTTCAGAAAAATCGGTCAAGTGCAAGTAGCTAAAACTGATAATTAATTTTTTATGGGCGTGGCCCCGCCCACTTTTTTCACACATAAACACTCCCTGGAATGTGTACAACAACTTGCCAAAGTTTGAGTCCTATCGGTTTTACAGTTTCGGAGTCTATAGCTAACACAAACACACACACACAGAGTTTTACTTTTATATATATAGATAGATAGATAGATAGATAGATAGATAGATAGATAGATGTATCTATGTATATAAAAATATTCAAATTTCTCCTTCTCTTTTAAGATATTAAACTTTAATCTTTAATTTTAAAAATAGAGATATTTTCTTCATCGAAAAAAAAAAATGATTTTAATTAAAATGCAATTTATGTAACAGTTCTATTAAACAAGAAAATTGTACAAAAGATAGTTCTAATTTATATGCAAATATTGTATATAAACAAATAATAAACATACACTCTCATACTTTGACTTCCATTCGAACACAGACAAATGGAACTAATGAAAATAAGCACAACTTAACATACAATAAATGTATACGTATGTGTGGCTGTATATGTACGTCTGTACATATGTACATATTGAAGTCCTAAAACTGCCAGTTCAAGTAGAAAAAAAGAAAGCTAATAAATTTTTAGTGAAAAAAAAATAATCTTTAATAAAAATTTATAGGTAATTGCAATTGCATATATATGTGTGTGTTGTGTTACATACATGTACAAATGTGTTCGAATGGCACGTTTACACAAATACGGTTATTTAATATGAAAAGAAGAAGTATTTCAACTATGCAACTTTGTATTATGATATAAAATGCGGTTCTGAAAAGTAGACTGCCAAACAGGGTGGTAAAATTTTAAGGCCCGATGTTGAATGTACCACACCCAAACGCCAACTTTTTTTCTGCATTTCATTTGACATTTCTTAATTTCAGACTAACTCAATTTGAACCATGGCCAGATACACAATCGAGCAACGCATTAAAGTTATTCAGGCCTATTATGAGAATGGGAGTTCAAATCAAAATGCATTTCATGCACTTTGTGATTCTTCTGGTCAACATAATCGTTTAAATTCGTCCACAGAATTGTAAAAAATTTTAAATATAATTAAATATACACTATCGCTGTATATCGCGATAGTGTGGCAAAAAAGCAGTCAACCTCAACTCATCATCGTGCTTAACAATTGAACATCAACATTGTCATTGAAAATTTGGACCATTTGATGGAGGTGTGCCGCCGAGGTCGCGGCGGCCATTTGGCCGATATTTTGTTCCATAATTGAACGATATCAATATTATCATAATAAAAAGAAATGACAATAATTTCCTAAATATTTTGTGCTTTATTCAAAATCAACATCGGCGCTTAAAATTTAACCACCCTTTATATATTTTTTACGCTTGTTGAAAAATAAGAAATTGTCTTTAATGCTTAAGAGAAAAAAATTTGAATTAAAAACATAATTTGAGTTACGATTTCAGAATTATTGCCCAATGGCGATAAACTCTGAGCAGCTAAAAACACTCTTTCTGAAGCTGCAGGAACAGCCAGTACCCTACAGCTTGTTCTACATAATAACGGAAACTGATTTTTATTTGAATCACACCAATTTAATACGTCAAAGTCATCAAAAAACGTATTGCCGTATTTTCATACATCGTCAATACTATGTCGCCCATATTTAAGAAATTCTTAATGCTTTGCTAAAAAAAAAATTACCCAAAAATTCGCAATTGATTTTAGAAAGTTCTGCACTACCCGTGATATTAAATTAATTTAATTGAGTAGAAAATATAAATTAAGATATCACAACATGGATAACACGAATGTTTTATTATACCCTTCACCTGTGGTGCACAAGGGTATATATAGCTTTGTCATTCCGTTTGTAATTTCTACAATTTTCATTTCCGACCCCATAAAGTATATATTTTCTGAAAGCTTATGAATAGAGGAGTCGATTAAGCCCTGACCGTCTGTCCGTCTATCCGTCTGCCCGTCTGTCCGTGTGTTGGTTGAAATCAACTTTTAGAAGCAACTATATGTTCCTCAGATCTGTATATGGTATCAATCTCTTGGAAATATCCAGGAATGAATCGCTATTGAAATTCAGCACAATCGCCCCATAACTTTCTGAGATATGAGCAAAAAACCACGACCACCTCGTTTTTTTCACAATTACAACAACAACATACATACATACATACATGTAAAAAACATACCAAACAAAAAAAATTACAAAAAAAAATATATTAAAAATAAGAAAAAAATAATAAAAAAAACTAAAAAAAAAATTTAAAAAAAAAAAAAAAATTTTTAAAAATTTTTCTAAAAAAATTAAAAAAAAAATAAAAAAAATAATAAAATATAAATAATATATTAAATTAAATAAAATTAAATTTTTTTGGCTCAGCTGGGATTCGATGCCACATTTATTCTAACGTGTACGTATGCACGTATTTTATATGGGATGAATGCTGATACAAACAATTGTTATTGCATGACTACACGTTGTGAAGGGTATATAAGATTCGGCACGGCCGAATATAGCACTGTTACTTGTTTTGTTTTTGACTGTGTTCTGCTGCACACACTATGCAATGCTATGATTAAACGTGACGTTACTTAACTTTACTATCTCTGTTTATTATGATATTCTACTTCACAACAGAAAACAAAAACAACCGTAACAAAAGCTGTAAGCATTTCAAGTTTTATTTCGTTATAAAACTTGATAATGAACGTTTTGTTTTGAATTAAAATTCGCATTGAAGTGCAGGGCTTGACAGTGCTGCATAGAACTAGAGCGTACATTTTATAACATTTTGTTTCCACCTCTAGTATATACATAATGTTGATTAATCAAATAAGTTTGGAAAAAAAATCACAAGAGCATGATAATTATATATTTTTTTTTTAAATAAAAAAAAAATCGATTAATTAAAATAAATCATGAAAACAGCATTCTCACTGTTTAACTCATTTGTTTGTATTACAAAGAATTTTAAATATCGATTTGTATGAAACGTTTTGTTACGTGGGAGTTTTGTTTCATCATAAAAATATTAATAAAAGAGAAAACATGTGGTAAGCTTCTTTACAGCCTTCCAAAATAAAAAAGAGAAAATAAAATAAATACTTGAGTATCTTTAACCAATTGGGAATTATATTAACTAATTGAAGCGACTAATGACGGAGAAATAAAATGCTACTGACTCAGAATCAAACAATATCGCTATTTGGTCAAGATGTGCATTAGAGCGTACCACCTTACAAGAAAAATAAAATTATATAAAAAGTTTTGCAAAGAATAGTTTTTGCTTACGCAAAATCTTCTAAATTACAACTGAAATATTTATAACGGATTTACATGTTTTTATTGGACTAATGCAATGTTATTTAAAATTATTATGTACAAGTTTCGGTTTGTATTTTGCGAAGTCAGTAGAAAACCTACATTCGGAAGACAACTTAATAAACGTTACCCTTAACTGAATTCAGATAGATTGTGTAGGTACACAGGAAATAAGTAGTGCTTTTTATTGGTAACTAATTAGAAATTGTAAATTGAGACAATAAGTATATAACTAGTGGCACTGTTTATGGTCCTTCCAACTGATTCTGCACGCAAAGAAAACATATGGTTGTGGTAACCATAATCAAAGAGCAACATACTATGATTGAATTGTACGATTATGGTTAAAAATAATAATGGTTACCAGTTATCATTATTATGTTTAATTAAAGTATCATTCAATAATTATATATATGACTACAATTGAAATCGACAATCTTTGTTTTTTACGGCAAATTATTGTCTTTTGCTGTAACATACACATATTGAATGTACTTACCAATTTAATTGCAATTTTTATACCAATATTTTTTTAATTTTTCTCATTTATTTTTATATTTTCTTAAATTTTTCAAAATTTTTGTTCAGTTTTTTGACATCCCAAACTTTAAAAATAATAAAAATTTATTCAGCAAGAAGAAGAACAGTTGAAATCAAATTATTATTAAAAAAGAATCATAGCTTGATTAATTTGTAATCATACTGTTGTCTCACTTATTATTTAATGATTATATTTAATTTTTAATGATTTTGAATATAATGTTAGTTTTGTCAAATTATTTTTTTTTTAAATCATACTATTTTTAAATGATAACCATTTTGAAATTTTTACGAAAAGTAACTATTAAATGATAAAATTAAAAAAATGCTTGATTATCGTGACAAAATATATGATAAAATGAAACAAAAATAACTATTACTTGTTTTCGACAACCAAATATTGTTTTAGAAAAAATAATATGACCGTCGTGATCATGCCGTAACCATGGTTTTTCTTTGCGTGTGTTTTGGGTTCTTCATAGTTGCATCAGTACAAGGCGGACGTAAATTAAATTTATATAAAGATCATCTTGAATATTTTTTACATGTAAAAAATAGATTTCCTTTAAAGAAAATCACTTTCAATAGATTAATTAAAATATTTACTTTTCAATGACTATTACATATCGTCTTTTTTACTGAGTAGATATAGTGCCCAATCATATCGTAGCCTAGATTTCAGATTTAATTTAAATTTTATTTAATTTTCAATTTTTACATAGTTAGCTGGGGCTTTTAAACCCCTCCTTTTCAACCTAACCTAACCTAACCTAGCTGTATTCTAATAGTCAAGCCCTTTCATTTGACACCCATATTGATGGGATTAAGAAAAAATATCCGCCATTTTGTTTCGAACGCCTTTTAAAATTGTACCCTTTTTTAATTCATACTGTATTCTACTTATGAAGCCCTTTCATTTGATGTCATATATAAATTTATTATGCCCCCTTTTATAGTGGCGGCCATCTTAAATTTTAAATCTTTTTTATATTGTGTTATATTCTGTGAGACAAGGCCTTTCATTTGATAACAGTTTTGACTCTCTAGATTCTTGAGAAGCTGACAAAAATTGATTTCCCTTTGTAAAATTTACGAAAAACACCGATGCAGTATTTTGTTGCTTACATCTCACTTGGTTTCAAACCGTTTTATTAGTTTTTCTCAGGAATAATTTTTAAGAGAACGGCTTCTAATTTTATGTCTTTATCGTGTCCAAAAATTATTAAGAAGCTAAAAACAAATGGTATATTCATTAATGTTTCCCCCTATAACTTTGCCGATTAAGTAGTAACCGATTTGCCCAAAATTTTTCACGAATGTCTCTATAGGCATTCCATTCAAATAATTTCCAGTTGTCTTTCCTACCAAGATTTTTTTTGCAAATTTTCAACAGCATCCTGAGTTTATTAAAAACGTAAAATTTTAGTTTTGTGCCAGAAAATTATAGTTTGCTAAGCCGAAAGGAAAATATTTGTTTAAACTTAAATGTTTGCATATGAAAACTACTAAAAAACACATATTTGTATAAGCGCAGGATAGTGCATGCATATGAGTATTGCTAAATAAGTATGATTGTAAATATAGTTTATTTTATGTACATATATATGTACCTACTTGTATCATGTAAAATATTACATTATGACTAAATATTTGCTTATCCTTTTTAGAATCCTTCCAGTTCTCACCTCTCCTTTTGTGCCAGAGAAATATTTAAAACATTTTATAACTCTTTCTCTCTACAGTGAGCTGTTTTGGAATTTATTCATCTAACGTTTATTTCTGTTGGAAATAATTGTGTAATAAATTTTGCTTTTTATAGACGATTGTAAAAAGTTTTAAATTTTTATTTTGAATAACACTCAAGCACTTTTATCCCTGTGAGCATAATAGAAATTTCACTACGTGTAAAGTCCCGACAGTTTAAATGTAGTCAATAGTCACTTTACTAACGCCAGGTAATCTAAATCGCATTTATTTTGATTTTAACTGTCACTCTTTAGCAGTTGTGTGGACTTTAAAAATAATTAATTTTGGCCCTGAATTTCAAGCAACATCTTAATATTGTTAACACTTGCTAGAAAGGAAGAATTTACAATTTTTATTGCGTACTTAAAAAAGTGTGTTTGTGTGTACTAAAGGGAAAGGAAAACTTTTTATACACATTTTTTGAAATGTTTTTTTTTTTTTTGATAGTATTTATTTGATTTTCTTTTTGTTGCTGGTACTGACTGATGTTGAACTTTATTGCAAATGACTATTTGCCAGATTCACTGATATTACAAATATTAAGTATGTCATTTGTAAGTGTGAGTAAATGTTTACATTTGCATACTTAAAGGACAGTGTTGGAAATCAAGATAAGTGCAGTCAACGCAGTTTACAATTAAACAGACGTAAAATAACCCTATTGCAAAAAAAAATTTTTTTCTTGTTGAACAAAGGGTTTTTAGTATTAAAATCAGTTCAGACAAGCCAGAAAATATAACGGGTGGCCCGAAATTACCGAAGGGGTTTGAATTTGCTTATAACTTTTTTATTATAATTTTTTTTCTTTTCAGTATTTTGTAAAGAAGACTTGGGGAATTTAAAATGGAGCAGTACTCAATTGAACAACGTGCCCAAATTGTTGAGCTTTATTTTTCAAGCATAATTTTATTCATAAATAATGTATGAGCGACGAATCCCATTTCCAATTAAGTTGGTTCGTTAATAAGCAAAACTGTAGGATACGGGCTACGGAAAATCTGAGAGTAGTTCAACAGCGAGAATTACACCCATCTAAGTGTACGGTTTGGTGCGGTGTTTCATCGGAAAGGATAATTGGTGCTCATATTTTTGAAAATGAACACGGGGTCGTCGTTTCCGTCAATGGTGTCAGATATCGGACAATGTTGGAAAATTTTTTAAGGCCAGCCGTGGAAAACCATCCGCAAGTATGATTCCAACAAGATAGAGCCACAGCGCACACTGCAAGGGACTAATGGCTCTTTTACGGGACGGGATTTTAATTGGCCTCCGCGTTCACCTAATTTAACCGCTCCAGACTGTTTTCTTTGGGGTTATTTGAAAGGAAAAGTCTACATTAATAAGCCTAGAACCGTCCAGCAATTAAAAAGCAATATACTCGACGAAATAAACAACATAACACCTGAAGTTTTGCGAAAGGTTCTGAAAAATGTGTTGGAAAGAGCACGAATTTGCGAAACAGAAAATTGCCACCACTTGCGAGATATTACTTTTCATAACTAGACTAAAAATATTCCCCATTATATACTTACTGTATAAAAAAAAAATAATAACTATTTCTTAACTAAAAAGATATAACGAATTCAAACCCCTTCGTTAATTTTTGGGCCATTCAGTATAAATATAATTATAATATAAAATAGGAACTCAATTATAGCATGAATCGATTGGGTCCTCATTCCCACATGCAAAAGTGCTACTTTTCACCTCTCACTACTTTTATTTAAAATGAATTTATCAGTCTTAATTTAAGTGCTTTTAGTTAAAATTCAAACACTTTATATGTATCTCGATTACAAGAAATGTGTTGTTTGCGTAAAGCAAGATATGCCATTTTATCCTAAAACATTCATATTTATCTAAATTTTTGAATTCTAATTTCAAAAGCACATGTTAATGTTCGTATGTGTGTGTGTTTGATTGTATAGGAAAGATATGTTCTCTTAACGTGTTTTCTTCTTTTAACATTTCAATCCAAACAATTTTATATGTTAGATGGCATTTGTTGTTGTTGTTGTGCGTTTTTTCTTCTTCTTTTTTGTATGTGTGTTTATGTACGAGAAACCAGCGGTAAAAGTTAACAGGGCTTTTTATTTGTGGCCTTCTGTAAGTCGCATTTATATCTTCATTTAGATTTGAAATATTATTATACTCTGCTTGCCCTTAAAACTCTTCTAGTAGAAGGTCACCCACAAAAGTCAATAGTCATTCGCAATCACCCTTTTGAGGAAGGACATTATCGTATGCATTTTTTAACTTCTTTTCGTTCTTAGTAACGCAAAAAAATTGAAGCCGCTATTAAAAACAGATAAAATTATAAGGATTAAAACTCTTAACAATTAAGATCGCTATTTCGGCAGTGCCCTACACCATATGTAAGTATAATGACCACATCGTAGTGTTAACCTAGATTTTATAAAAATTTAGTTTTATAAGCCCGTTTACGACACCATCTTTAACTTTGAATTCTTACAAAGTTAATTGTATTATAGTAGTTAAGCCTTTTAATTTGATATCCATATGAAAAGAAAACTTTTTCGCCATTTTTTTTAGACTCCATCCTGGATTTGAGCATTGTTAAAGTTAAAGTGAGGCGTTAAAGGAATTTGACCCATTATAAATTTATCGTACGCAATCATGGATTTCAAATCATTTTTAACATTGTATTTTCATTAGACATCCATACTGGCTGTGTCGGTTGGATAGAATCTGATAAAATTGTAATTTCGTTCGTATATTTTAAGACACCAAAGCAGTTGTATTTCGGTGCAAATACATACACATGTAGGGGGAATATCGAAGCAGACCACTACTATCACGGGTCCCTTTTCGACCCCCTTCGCTCCTCAGTGATTTCGTGTCTACCGATCAGTATACCTTCAATCACTGAGTCCCGCGCCACAACCGGCGTTTGCTCTGGACCAGAAAAAACGATTTCACACGATTTCGGTGCAAATAACTCAGGTTCAAACCGATTTTAAGTTTTTCTCAGCAATAGTTTCCGAGACTGAGGCTTGTAATTTAGTGCGACTAGCGTGTTAAAAAATAATTTAGGAGCTCGATAAGATTTCTTAGAAAAATTAACAAAAATTTTACTAAGATTGAAATTATAAAGTCTTGAAACAGGATTTCACACAAAGGTCCTGAAGAGGCCTTAATCTAAAGACCTTCTAGCATCTTCGTTATAAGAAGCGAGAGTGGAAGACCATGTACCCCAACGCGTATAACAAATAAATGTCTGGGTATCGGAGTCTTTGTGACGAATAAATAATGGAAACAAGGCCTTTCATAGGGCCTACTTACCACTTCTTTTTGCGCTGGGAATATTTTAGTTGGTTATTTCTTTGATTTTTATTTTGCATATGTGAGGTCATATGTCATTTGATTTGAAAATTTGTCTAACTGTCAGCATTTTATGTAGTTTTTTTTTTTTGCTTATCTATATAAATAAATATATATATAGATATATGAACTTATATGTATGTTTAGCTAAAGGCTTAATCAAATGAAAGTGCAATTATCATAGCATTCAGGTTAAATGTTAATGGTTTTTAAACTTTTAAATTGATTTTTATTTTAAGGAGGTCAGTTAAGAAACAGACTTTTTATACCTTTTACCTGTAAAGTCCAAGAGTACACTGTGGACAGCTTTGTTTGTAATTTCTACAATAATCATCACCCTATAAAGCCTATGAATAGGGAAGTCGAATGTCCGTAGGTTAGGATAGGTAGAACAGGCAGCTGTTGTACAGCTCACTTGGGTCCATTATATTGATCCCTTTGTGATACCTGAATAGAAAAGTAAGAATATAATAGAATATAAAAGAAGCAGACAAGTCCAGAGTCTCCGGCGGGAATCGAACCCGCAACCCCTAAGCTAGCAGAACAGCACACTGCTGACTAGTCCATCGGGGCACCCCCGTCTGTCCGTATGTTGGTTTAAATTAACTTAAAGAAGATACAACATGTTGCGCAGGTCTGTATGTGGTATCAATATATTGGAAATTTTCGGGAATGAATCGGTTTTAAAATCCATCACAATCGCCCTATGACTTTTTGAGATATAAGCAAATAAACAATACTGTTTCTACTTTTTCTATACTTTTATTAAATATAAATATTAAAAATTTTCAGTCCTAGAGAAATGTATAGACAGTTAGTTACAAATTGTAGATATGCCTCAGGAGATATAAATACGTTCAAAACGGTCACTAATCGGTAAAGTTATAGGCAAAATCATGTTGGAAAAATATATATTCATGAAATTTACAAACGAAAATCGAATTTTCCAGCTTTTATATAATTGAGAGTGCCACTATGACTATCAAATTAAAGTGCTTGATTAGCGCAGTATAAAGCGCAATAAAAAAATTAAGTCCATGATGGCCGCCACTACAAAATTGCGGATAATAAATTTGTGTTAAGGTCAAATCTGGTATTTAAAAATATAACTCTTTAATATTTGTATGAAATGAAAAGGCTTAACGAGTACAATATTATAAACTATGAACAAGTTAAAATTCAAAATGATGTCCAAAATAAAATGGCGGATATATAGGTAAAATCAAATAATTACGGCTTTGTCCTCTTCAACCACTACAATATTTTTATGATATGAAATGGCCTGAACTGAAAAATACAGTGAACTACGAAAAACGTTAAAATCCAACAAGGCATCTGACACAAAATAGCGGATCATTTGTTTTATTGAATCAATATGGATATCACATAAAAAGGATTGACTAGAAGAATACTGATATCTGTGTAAACATTTAAAATGAAAGATGGTTTTGGAAATAATAAAGCAAAATGGCGTATAAGGTTAAATCTGAAATCTAGCATACGCTACGGTCGTTCAATTTACACATGCACATAGTGTTGAAGAGTGTTATTAGGTTCGGCACCGAGTATAACACTCTTACTTGTTTTTAAATCAAGACAAAACTTCCTGAAAATAACACTGGTTTACAGCCAAAAAATACCAAGAACGCCACATGCCTAGATAAGTTAATTGGGACCTCCTGAACACGAAAAACGCTGTAATTTTTTTTTCTAAGTACCGTTTTTTAGATAACGGTACTTTTGTGTTTTTCGGTGTGTGGTCCCATTCAAACCCTTGTGGAGCCCAACCGAAAAGTCCGATCGAGATAAATGGCGTATCGTTGGAAAGGTAATTGCAATGAAGATGAAAATATTGTCGTTCCACAAAATCCTTAATAAAAACTTTATTTTTCATCCGATTTTCATCAAATTACGCTTAAAATGTTGGTAATTAAATAAGCTATTTGGTAAAAAAATAAAACATTCCAGATCTTTACTATAACGTAGAAAAAAAACGAAGTAAAAATGAAAAATTTAAAAAAAACGTAAAAAATAGGCAAATTTTGAACTTTGAGGTGCCATAACTCCGCCATATCTTATCAGATAGAAATTTGCAGCATATCGACGGAAAAGGCATTCAATTACCTTTCCAACGATATGGCATTTATATCGATCGGACTTTTCGGTTGGGCTCCACAAGGGTTTGAGTGGGACCATACACCGAAAAACACAAAATTACCGTTATCTAAAAAACGGTACTTAGAAAAAAAAAAATTACAGCGTTTTTCGTGTTCAGGAGGTCCCAATTAACTTATCTAGGCATGTAGCTTTCTTGGTATTTTTCCAAATTAAAAATTTGTAAAGCAGTGTAATACATTGATGGCACATAATTCGACATTTTCGAATCAAAAAATAATTTTGTTGTTAACAGTATAATGCTCAACAGCAAAGTGAGAATAAACAAGTAAAAGTACTATATCGGCCGTGCCGAATCTGATAATACCCTTCACAATCATGTACATAGGTATAATCCCACATCATAGCTTCGCCTATATTTCAAGATGATACCAATACTGACTCACTCGGTTGCCTAGAAGCTGAAAAAAAATTGATTTTCGTTTGTAAATTTTTGGAATATATTTAAAAAAAAATGTGCCTATAACTTTACCGATTAGAGCCCGCATTATCCAAAATTTTTTACAAATATCTAAACAAATAGTAGCAAAGGTGCCCATTAATTATTTTATGGCTAAAAAATTTTGATTTTGGTGGTGAAAATATGGGAAAAACAGAGGCAGTCGCGTTTATTTGCCATATCTTTGCGATTGTGCTCAATTTCAAAAGCGATTCATTCCCGGATATTTCCAAAAAATTAATACCATACACAGATCTAAGGAATATATGGTTGCTTCTAAAAGTTGATTTCAACCAACACACGGACAGACGGTCAGGGCTTAATCGACTCCTCTATTCATAAGCTTTCCAATAATATTTTGGAAATGAAAATGTGCACCACAGGTGAAAGATATAATAACGGATATGTGCCCTTTGCAATGACATGACAAAGTTATTAAAGACAAAAACCCCGGTCAAAAGATACGTCATCTGGGTGAATTAACAACTTATTTTTATTAGTTTAACGTGTGGATTTTTAGTTTTATATACTTATATTCCCGGTGGCAATTGTCAGTGTGCCAAATGCTAATAATGACAAACGCTAATTTTTCTTTGACTTCATATAAGAATTATTTAAGTAAATTTCCAAGCTTTCATAGATGATCAACTTAAAAATTTAATATCTAAGGACATATTGATCACAGACGAATTAAATTTGGTGGGTAAGTTGGTAGAGTCAAGATAATCCCACCAAAAATAAGTGTGGCAACCCTACCTTCAAGAGATAACTATAACTCGGAAAATACCAAAGTTATGGTAATTAAATCAAAATATATAAAAATGAAACGGTCCATGTATGTAATCGCATGACGTGAGAACGATTTTTATACCCGCCACCAAAAAAATGGTGGGGGTATATTCATTTTGTCATTCCGTTTGTAACACATCGAAATATCCATTTTAGACCCCATAAAGTATATATATTCTGAATCAGGGTTTGATTTTATGACGATCTAGCTATGTCCGTCCGTCTGTCCGTCTGTTGAAAGCACGATAGAGGTCGCACCGAAAAAGCTAGGGGGCTCAAATTTTGCCAGAATCTTTCTTATAGATAAGGTTTGTTTGGTATTGAAAATGGGCTAAATCGAAATATTAGGAAGAGAGTTATAGCTCGAAAAGCAAGAGTAGGTCGAAAAAACCGTGTCCTTCAAACATCGAATAAAATGGAATTGTGTCCAAACGCATTAACGTAGACTCATGAAACTTCGAATATATATTTCCTGAGTAAAAACAATATTTTTCCCCGAAAATTATCTAAATCTATGCATTAGGAGAGGAGTTATCGATCAAAATGTACGAAAATTTATACCGCACAGTGTATTTTTCGGTATATTTAAAAACAAAAACGTCATAAAAGCAACAAAATTGGATGTACGACTCTGAAATTTTGCACACTTTGCTTATTGGTGAGACGCTTTTTTGTAACGGAAAATCAATGTGCCACGCCCACTTTTACGCCCACCTCCCATATAACGTTTTACCCAAAATTCATACAATTTCTCAATTTATGTAGATTTTGGAATAATAAAGGGCTATATTGAAACATCTCAGTTGTACTCATTCGAAAATACAACTTTGATACGCCCACTATAACGCCCACTTTTTACGTTATATACCGTTAATGAAATTTAAAAGCTCATAAAACCGCCAAAATTAGAGGTATGCTGATCAAATTCGCTACGTATATCCGTTTAGGCAATGTCATTACTGCGCCAGAAAATTAAGGCGCCACGCCCACTTTTACGCCCACCTCCCATATAAAGTTTTACTTAAAATTCATATAATTCCTCTATTAATAAAGATTTTGGAATAATAAAGGACTATATTGAAACACCTAAGTTGTACTCATTCGCAAAAATAACTTTGACACGCCTACTTTAACGCCCACTTTTCACGTTATATACCGTTAATGAAATTTAAAAGCTCATAAAACCGCCAAAATTAGAGGTATGATGATCAAATTCGCTACGTATATCCTTTTAGGCAATGTCATTACTGCGCCAAAAAATTTAGTTGCCACGCCCACTTTTACGCCCACCTCCCATATAACGTTTTACTCAAAATTCCTCTAATTTCTCTATTAATAATGATTTTGGAATAATAAAGGGCTATATTGAAACACCTAAGTTGTACTCATTCGCCAAAACAACTTTGACACGCCTACTTTAACGCCCACTTTTCACGTAATCTACCGTTAATGAAATTTAGAAGCTCATAAAACCGCCAAAATTAGAGGTATGATGATCAAATTTGCTGTGTATATCCTTCTAATCAATTTTATTGTTGTGCCAAAAAGTTTAGGTGACACGGCCACTTTAACGCCTACCTCCCATACAACGGCTTACCTTAAATTCATGTAATTTCTCTATTGACAAAGTTTTTGGGAATATAAAGGGCTATATTGAAATATTTAAGTTGTATTTATTAGTAGATACTTTATTGACACAGCTACTTTAACACACTTTCATTGAATTTCATTTCATTTAAGGACCGATGTTGTATTTAAATAAAACACAAATTATTTAGGATATTATTATTTCTTTTTATAATGATAATATTTGTATGGTTCAATTATGTATTTACCAAAATATCGGCCAAATGGCCCCCCCCCCCATCCTTGGCGCCACTCCTCTATCTGATGGTCCAAATTTTCAATGACAATGTTGATGCTCAATTATTGGGCATGATGATGAGTCGAGGTTGACTGCTCTTTTGCCACACTATCGCAAAAAACAGCAATAGTTCCCATTCAACGAACTAAGAAGGCATTCACAGATTTTCTAACATTTTATACAGACCTGTTTTGCAGAAATTTAAATATTTTTTACAATTCTCCCGATTGTGGACGAATTTGAACGATTATGTTGATCAAAAGAATTACGAAGTGCACAAAATGCATTTTGATTTGAACGCCCATTTTTATAAAAAACCTGAATAACTTTAAAGCGTTGCTCATTTGCGTATCTTTCCACGGATCAAAATGAGTAAGTTTGAGATTGAGAAATGTCAAGTGAAATGCAGAAAACAAACTTAAAGACTAGGTGTAGTTCACCTTCAACATGGGCCCTTAAAATTTAACCACCCTCTACAAAGAAAGTGATACATATTTTATTATAAAGAGATTATTCCATAATGATTAACAAAATATATAATATTGTGCTTTAAATGTACACAAAATTGGTGGTGGGTATAAAAGATTCGGCACAGCCGAATATAGAGCTCTTTCTTGTTTTTTATTTGAATCGAAAAAACAATTTCTTGTTAAAATCGAAAAATAAATGTTTTTCAAAACTGGATAACTATTTACTTTACATTTTATTAAGTTTAAAAATATTTATTTAGGAGCAACTCGAAGGACTAAATTATTTAAACACAATGCCTCCTTTTCACTTCTTATTTTTTTAATAAGAGAAGAGAGTTACAAAAAAAAAACAAAGCGTATAAGCTTAATCTATCTATCTTCTATCTATATATATAAAAGTGAAACTCTGTGTGTATCATAGCTGTAGACTCCGAAACCGTAAAGCTGATCGGACTCAAACTTCGGCAAGTTGTTGTACACATTCCAGGGAGTGTTTATGGGTGGTAAAAAGTGGGCGGGACTACGCCCATAAATAATAAGTTATCAATTTTAGCTACTTGAACTTCACCAATTTTTTTGAAACTTTCACACATATTGAACAATCATGATTATGCAATTTCGTGTTAAGAATAGTGGGCAATGACGCGCCCATAAAAAAAGTTACAATTTTTAGCTACTTGCACAAGATCGATTTTTCTGAAACTCTGCACACACATTGAGCTGTCATGACTATATAATTTCGTAATTGGAAAAGTGGACAGGGCCACGACCATAAAAAAAGTAATAATTTTGAGGTACTTGCACTGGATCGATTTTTCTGAAACTCAGCACACATATTGAGCTGTCACGACTGTATAATTGCGTGATTGGAAAAGTGGACAGGCCCACGCCCATAAAAAAAGTAATAATTTTGAGGTACTTGCACTGGATCGATTTTTCTGAAACTTGGCACACATATTGAGCTGTCACGACTATACAATTTCGTAATTAGCTTCTTGCACTTGATATTCAATCAAAATTCAGAATGCATTTTTATTCATTAAGGGGCGTAGCAACGCTTGCCGGGCTTGGCTAGTAATATAATAAATGTACATGTTAATTTTTTGTAGTTCAATCGTGCAGAAACGGCTGAACAAAACTAAATAAAATTTGGCGCACAGACATATAACAACTTGGATTAGCTCATAGATTACCTTTCATCGCGATAACTACGCAAACGAAGTCGCAGGCACACGCTAGTTTACGATAATTTTTTTGGAAATTGTGATTTGACACTGATTCTGTGACAATGATGAAAATGTCACAGTTACGATGTCCCTCAAATTTGCAGGCTGGTTTATGTGTATGTGTTTTGTTCAGATGTTAGTAGGACCTTAACCAAAGAAAAAAAAAAAAACGAAAAACAACGGCGTTATGCTTTATAACAAACAGTGTGCTAATTAAAGAGCTGCTATCTTTCCCTAATGGACATTTTCCCATAAAGAAGTTTGCAGTTTGTTAGTTAGCAAACGTTTTGTTATTTAGAGTAACGCCGTTAACGGTTTTATATTAATAACAATACTTTAACAGATTTTCTCTATATGAACATTTTAAAGAAATTTTCCTGTTATAATTTGCCTTAAGCTTCTAAAAATTTATGTCATAATTAATCGTAATACCTCTGATCTTCAGCTAAACGCAACCACTATTTTTGATTTAATTTTAGCAAACACTAACTAACAAACGCTAATTATAGCAGAGAATTTATATTTTTGCCTGCTTTGCTTTTAGTCTCATAATCTATTAATTCTATTTAGCTAAAAAGTTAAAACACTTAAATCAGCTTTAGTCGCATTATATCAATTTTTTATTTATTTCCACTTTTCATTCTTCGTTCCTTGTTTTCATGTCTTTCAGGTACGTTGCACTTTTCAACAGGACTTTGTGTGATTTTATGTATTTTTCTTGACTAAATAAAACCATTATTAAAATGAAAATCTAAAACGTTAATTACGTTTATATTCAACAACAATTATAGTTAAGACGCATTTTGCTGGCAAATACACAAATACTCTATCTCTCCTGCTCTCTTGCATACACACACACACACGCTCAGGCAGATGAAGTATTTTGTGCAAAGGATTTGTACAAATTTCTAGAGACAAAACATTCACAAGAAATAATGCGTAGTAGAGAATGTGGTATTTAAGCTTAAATAGCATCATTTCCAGATGCCGTACATAACTCAGGCAGTAAAATATTTGAGGATAAAATAAATTAAATGATAAAACATAAATGTAGAAACAATGAGTAGGGGGGGTTAAAACAGTAGTGGAGTAAAAGAATTATGTGATTGAAAACTAAAACACAATCGGAGCAATTAACAAAAAAGCAGTCTATTAATAAAGCTTTTTAATAAAAAAGTCCTTAAAAAAGAGAAAAATAAAAGTTTTCTGTAAAAAAATAATTTATTGCAAAATATTTTACAAAATTTATTTGTATGCAGAACAATTATTTATTAGCAGAAATGATCATTTGTCTTATAAAGGAGAATTCAGGGTTTTATCTTTTAAATCCTAAACTATTTATACGCAAGACTAGACTTCATTTATTTAAACTCTGGCAAATTCCAACTTTTACTAAAGTAGATTACATTTATTTAAATTTCATTATTTTGATATTCCGATGTGTGTCAAATCAAGCTGTTGGAAAGCTTATTTATATGTATACTAATAAAGAAGATTGACATAAAGTTATTAGAATAGCATAACGGAATTAATTCCATCAAGTTACTGATGACACGGTAACACAGCTATGACATACAACTCTGTGAAATTTACAAATACACATTAATAAATTGCTAGTGTATGAATGAATATGACGAATCTTGATCTAATGGTTGGAAGAAAGCATACGAACGAGTGAATTTAAGCGAAGTTAATTCTTATCAATACCATGACATTACCTATTTATGCTGCTGACTATCCTGCAGCTTATAAAATATTGTTAAGTTTGGTAAGATATTCACGGTAAGGATGGTGGTGGAATTTGTGTTGGGTCCCAAGGGTGTTAATTTTTAGGCAATTATTTTAATATTGATTTTACTGCGGTCAAACCATTCGACCGTAATTAAGTTTTAAATGATTTTTTTAAACTTTTTTATTTTAAAAGTTATTTTTTTTTCTATTTATTTCGACCTGAATTTCCTTCCTTAAGTAAGTCCAACAAACTATGAACACCAAATCTATACCAGAAAAATAATGATAAAACAAAACATTTTTTGAACGGGAGTTTAAAGCTTAAATAAGACGTACCATACGGGAGACGGGAGGACGATACTCTAATGAAATTAGGTGACATTTATGCATAATGGTCAACGAAAATTTCGACAAAAGAGTGTGTATGTACTAACACCATATACACTGAATGGGCTTATACGATATAAGCCGAAATAGAAGCAAATGCTTCCGTCTACCAGATCACAATCATCATTCCAGGCTGAGATCATGGCGATTACGGAAGGAATTAAATGGATTAAGGAAACGAATAGCGAAGCCCCGTTTCGGTTACTTTACGAATAGCCAATCAGTGATTAAGACATTGGGAAAGGAGAAAGTTGAATCCCGGAACGTCCTGCAATGTAAGAGCGAGATAAACTCATATTCAAATTGTGAACATCTGGAGATAATATGGATACCAAGCCATCACGGGCTGATCGGTAACGAGAAAGCCGACAAATTATCCAAAATGGGAGCTCTTCTGAGTACTATAACTTTGGAGAACGCCAAACCTCTTAAACGATTTAAGGATGGAGGACCATGTTAGAAAATGGCAAAGCACTGATGTCTGTAAGGTAACAACAACACTATGGGGTGACCCAAATCTTGGGAAATCAAATAAGATTCTGAGACTAAGTAGACCAACACTTAGGAAACTAACCAGTGTAATTACAGGTCATACGGAGTTGAGAGCCCATCTAGCTCGCATGAAATTATCTGAGGAAACCACATGCAGAGCATGCGAGGAAGAGGATGAGACTTTGGTACACTACTTCTGTCATTGTCCTGCGTTTGGGCATATTAGGCGCGAAAATTTTACAGTGGATACTATGCCGAACTTGGAATACCTGGGGAACTCGAACTGGAGATCCATAAGGCGTTACATTGAGGGGACTGGGTTCTTGGACTAGTCCGTTATTTATAGGAAATTATGTTAATGGTTTGAGATTGAGGATTCCGTTTTCCAGATGGAGCGCACAACATGCCAAATGGGCATAAGTGTATACCTGTCGTGGGTTTGGGCTTTTAGTGCCCTCCTGTTCAACCTTACCTAACCTAACACCTAATTGACCAGTTATTAATTGCTTACATATTCGTGCATGAAAAACCAATTCCGTTGACTGCAGGGTAAAAATATAATTTCATACATCTTGTCAGCATTCAACCATAGATGTCAGCTAAATGCTACTTGCAACTGTTTTGAAGTTGTTTTGAAACCTTTCCTATAAACACAAACACACAGGCATATTTACAAAAACTCAGACATACGCACATACACATTTGAAATCTAAAAGCTGCTTAAAAGTTTATGACAACCGCAGCTAAATTAAAGTATCCATATTTAAGTAAATAAGCTTGTATGTATGTCTGCAGATAAATAGATACATACATAGACACATATGTATTTGTGTATATGAGGAGTTACAATTGTATGCGCGTGTGTGGGTGTGTGTGTGTGTAATGTTATTTCCTTCCTGTCATGTGTTAACAATGTAGAAGAAGATTAAAGAAGAAGCAATAAACATTGGTAGTATTTATTGTCTCAAAAACAAGAATGGAAGCTAACAAGGCCTTAAAGTCTTTGGTATTATTTATGGTTATGTGTAAGTATGTAACAAAAGTTACGTAGATATAAAATTAAAATGGATGTATGTGTGCGTGCGTGTGCTTATGGGTGGGTGTTCTTAAACATGCGTGTGTTTCCTTCAAGTTTTAACATCTACATGCATAAAAATAACATTTACTATTGATTGTAAAATGTTGTTGTTGTCGAGCCTCTAACGTTATTTGCGTGATAAGATAAATATATTTTTTGTATTTTCTTGTTTATATCCTGTGTGTTCGTGTGCGTTTCTGTATGTTTGTAAGTATGTGTGTATATTCTCTACACTCACAGACAAGTTGTTTGATTAAAATAGTGTTGAATATTTAATGTTAAGTGTTTTAAAAATGTTATTATTTGATGAATAATAACTTTATGACTTGAAAGTTAACAAGAAAGTTAAAAGTTGCAAAATCAAAGTATGTCTACGAAATAAATTGGTCGGGTATGAAATTATGAAAAACATATTTTTTTAAATTTGTGTAGAAAATGAGGGATGAGCGTAGAAGCGACATTGAATATTCTCTCTGATGTTTAAGTCAAAGACAAAAAAAAATTTCATGACATCACATGAATTACAGCATGATTACAAGGAGGTGTTAAAAAGGTTTGCGGTTGCAACATTATTTCGTGACGTATTTTAAATCTGATGTTTAATCACCATAGTAAGTTTTAAATACAATTGAGTTAATCGTGAATTGACAATTCAAGTTGCTTGCCAAGACTTTTTTACTTGGATTTCCAGAATAAAATGCAGTTGACCAATGGCATCAAATTCAGAACCTAAAACATCGCATAAATTAAGACAAATCTAAGAGTCATTGAAAACTTTTTTTTTTAAATCTTGGATTGCCTAAAAGATTACGGTGTGGATCGTTTATAAATTTAATTGGAGCCTTTATATGCGCATATTCAGAAAAAATATTGCCTGACCAACTAGAAGCTTTGTTTGCTTCTTTTTGAGAAAGAACATTAGAGTAACGCCAAGCTAAAACATTTTTGTGTAGTTTTAAAGCGAAACCTTTACTCTCTTCTCTGCGTAAGGAAGACCTAAGATTATTGTCTGGTTTTTAAGCAACACACCGCAATCTCATATATATACCATTTAATTAAAATCTGATACTGACTTGCCGGTTTTGATAAATGGAGAATAATACCATGCAGCATTGTCTCTGCAAGTTCCTGGCACATTGCACTAGGAAGTTGCGTTTCCCAATGTGTTATTTATAACTACAGCGTTCATTTGAAAATCATTGCCGTATAAAATATTAGGCTTTGTACCCTTAACCTATCGAAAACTACTTGTCAGCACAAAATACTTAATATGGAAGTGGTCCATTGCGCCGGTTATTAACAAATACAAAAAAATTAGAGTCGATCGCAATAATTTGAATGCCTTAACCTTTGAAGAAAAAAGTCCCATATGATTCCTCTGGGGCATGTATCGTAGGGTAATACCAAGCCTTGGTGGATTGCCAGTACGGGGTAGAGAGGTGAGACCAACACTTCTGGCTTCTTGGAGCCATAACTTGGGAAACCCAAATCTCTGGTCAGAGTTTCAGAGTATCGAGCAAAACCAGAAACCTATCTATTACCACGGATGAGTACGCCCCCAGAAATTGTTCTGGTGTGATTATTGGCAAGGTAAGGGAAAACGGGTTCGGAAGTGGGTAATGTCTTTTTCTTGATTCCGGTCAGACTTCGGACATCACGGAAGTTTCTGAATGCTGTTTCAATCTCAACAGAAATAAAAAATGATGGTTTTATGGCCGATGTTCGACAGTTTAGAATTCGGACACCCATATATGTCGCGGAGAGCTGCTGGCTTTCAACAGAAGTAGTTATATGGTGAATTGTTCGCTTTCTTTCAAATCCACATCTGATTCTGTTGTTGATAAATTTTTACCATACACTGATATAGAGATATATAGCCCGAGCTGTTGGGCAAGGTCCATCTATATAAACCAAGAATGAATGTAGGTAAAATTGCTACCTATGATATGGCTGAGTTGGGCAGCATGATCGCAGGGTCTTTGTTAGGGAATCACAAATCCAACGCTGTGGTAAGACCACAATCAGATTATTGCACTCGGTGCTGTATGTGCCATTTGAACTTTTAAAAATATATGTGTATTTCCTCAGTAACTTTGTAAGCTGTTTTAGGTCATATTTTTTCGTATTGTCTATTTTTTAAGGCTCCAAGTCGTTGCTTGGGCAATAAATTCTAAGCTAACGCCGATTAAATGCGGGGTGCCCTAGAAATCAATAAAATGTTTAAGAGTTAAGAAATTCAAAACAATATCCCCTAGTAAAGATCTTGGGGTGAATACGTTCTTTTAAATTTCAGTATAGAGAAAGTCGATACAACATTCGTCTATGTTCCCACTAAACGAAAAGCTGATGTAGGACATTTTCCAACATTGCATAGAGGGCTCTGTTATACTACTAACTCGATTAAAGAAGCAAAAAAATTTGGGATGACCGAATAGACCGGAATCAATTGAGGTTATATTTTTCGATTAGTACTGCATGCTATTATCTTCAATAGTGGTGATCAAAATCTCTTAATTGATACATAGCAGGCAGATCGTGTTTCATATTAGAACTATGGGTACTTAAGTGTTAAAAACTACGAAAAATAATTTTAAACACAATAATTTCCCATAATTTCAATAATAATAAAAAAACTTTATACGACTTCAACCCAGCATTAGCTTTGGCTCTGCGGCACATAAGATTAGAAGCAGTTAAGTTTTCCCTATACTGTTTAATGACTTTTAAAACAGTGTGACGATGAACCTTTGGATCTTTTGGTATTAATTTGAAAGTTCAAGTGGATTTTTTGAAATTTAAATTATTTTTCAATGTGCTTTCATTTGCTGCCCATTTTGACCGAAATGACAGTTGAAAAATAATGATTTATAAAAGATTATATCTGACATATTTTTGCAAGCTAATGTGATTAAAAAATAATAATTTGTTGGACCAAGAATAAGTTTTGGCTAGAATTGTGTGCATAAGCTTTTTCTGACTCACTATTTACATAATATTGCTCATGAAGTAAGAGTAAGAAAAACAGGAAACCACATAATTAGAACAGTCTATCTAAAATAAAATAGCGGCAGTGTTTGTAGAAGACAACTAATTGCATCTAAAACAAAATTTGAGTAAACTAGAACGAAAAAATCAGTTATACAGGGTTGCAATCCAATCCAGAATTGGATTTAAGAACAAAAAATAATTTATCTCCTAAATTCCAATATTACGATTATATGTCTTAATGGGAATATTAATTTTGTTTCGAACATAAACCCCAAATAACAGAATTTAAGGCGGGAGATAAAGTTTAAATTATTTTTAAACCCCATTCCGGAAGCAACTAGATTTCAGTGACAATCCTGATAAATTTGTTGCAGGGATAGGAAAGTGGTTATAGTTATAACTTTTTTGGTACAATTGGATGCTAAAATTTTAAACTCAGTACCAGGGTTGAATTTTGACTACAACGCGAATACTAGTTTATATCGGGTGTTTTTTTTAGATTGACAAAACTTTCTTAACAGGCGACCATATTGTCAGCCGTCAAGTGATTTATGATTAGTTTGGCATTTAAACATAAATAGACTAGCGCCTGAACAACGTTTTAAAATTGTGCAAATATATTTGAAAAATCACGGCTTTGTTCGAAATACGTATCGCGCACTACGTCCATTTGACGGTCACCATAATCCTCCAACACTTTTGTTTAAATGAATACATCAATAAACAAAAAATGCGGTAACTGCAGTGATGATAATCCCTAAGTGTATGTCGAGGAACCGTAACATCTATAAAAACTGACGGCCTTGTTCATAACAAAAAGTTAGCCACAGTTTTTACACTACGTACAACGAGCTGCTAACTAGAATGCCGAATTAGCTTGGCAGCTCGTTGGCACAGAGTTTATTCATAAGAAACTTTGATCCGTCTGCCAACTTTTCATAAGTCAATTCTGAAATTGCAAGATATTCCTTAAAAATGCAACCATTTTTTGTATATCATAGCTGATTTGACATTGTTTGTTTTTCTATCCATATTAACAATTTTCAAAATTGAAAAATAACTTTAAAAAGTAAACCAACAATATAATTTTTATACAAATGGAAAAGCAAGGCAATGTATGTAAATTGGGAATAGGATGAAAAGGCAGGTAAAAAATATCGGTAATGTAAAACAAAACACAGAACAGCTGTTTTTCACAAGTTGGTAAACGTTTGGCAGCTCGTTAACAAGAGTTTATCAAATAGTTAGCCAGAGTTTGGCATGTGTGTTATGAATAAACTTAATGCTAACTTTATGTCAACTTTTTGTTATGAATAAGGCCGTGATTGTTTAGTGTGCTTTATGGGCTGGTGGAATTATCGGTTCCTACTGCTTAAAAACCGATGCTGTTCATAACGTTTCAGTCAATGGTGACCGCCTAGAGCTATAAATTGAACAACCATGATGTACAAGAGTTGTGGTTTCAACAAAACGGCGAAGCATGTCGCACAGCTCGTGCCACAATTGATTTATTGAACTTTTGCTGACCGCAAAGATTTACATTTCGGAGGCGTAATATTGCCTCTAAGATCGTGCAATTTATTTCCGGTATACTATTTTCTGTGCGAATATTTGAAGTTGCTAGTTTACTCCGAAACAATTACCCAATTGGAGGACAACAATCGCCGTGTTATTGCCGATATACTCCCAAAAATTTTGGAAAAGGTCACCAAAAACTGAACCTCCAGCGTCCGAGCCAGCCGTGCCGGTCATATGCTAAAAGTCATATTTAAATTAAAATGCCAAAAGGTAATCTTGCCAATAAATTAAATTTCTTGCCAATTTAAAAAATTTTTCTTTATATTATTCCATTTAAAATTTTTATAGCTCTATAAAAACACCCTTTACAAATTACTAATAAATTCTTCGTTGAGTACTGTGATGCAAAAATATTTTTCTTAACATTTTCTACTTTTTCTTGTGCTGTAAAATTTTTTAAACCTTTTTGCTAAACTTTTTATCTTAGAAAAGGTTTTTGCAGAATTTTTTTTCAAATTCGTTATTTATATATCGTTGAGTGTATTTATCGCAACAAACATGCATACTCACACACACACAACTGGCTTATTATGCTGCAACATCTTCCCGACTGGCTGACTGAGTGCCAACTAAAGCCTATTAAGCTTCCTATTTATTGTTGTTTCCCAATGTGTACGTGAGTGGCTGTGCCTTCATCGCTGTACATTTAAATATTTTGCTTACTCAGTTTGTTGTCTGACATTTATGCCAACTAATTTAATGTGTATTTATATGTGAAAAAAGAAAGGCCAGGATCAGACAAACGATAAAGAAAAAAAAAAAAACAAAAAAAAGACAACAACTTTGTACATAATAACGATGAAAACATTGATTATGCTGCTCATGGCAATAACGATAATTTCCATAAAAATGACGATGCTGATTCTCCTGATTTGATTTTCATATTTATAGCAACGATAATGTAAAAATCACTTTTGCCCATTAAGGTTTAAATGGAATTCTCAATATTAAATGTATACAACAACAATTTACAGCACATTTGATACGAGGCCACTTATGTCGTTAGACTGCTATTAAAAAACAACTTCTTTTAAAGTAAATAAATTTCGCTCTATATTAATAAAAATTATGTAATAAAATCTATAATCATTAAACAACATATTGTAAAGTTTTCCTCTAAAAACATTCATCTTAAAAAAGGTATTAAATTGCCTGCCTCAAAGA
This sequence comes from Phyto melanocephala, assembly GCA_941918925.1. Classification (NCBI taxonomy): domain Eukaryota; kingdom Metazoa; phylum Arthropoda; class Insecta; order Diptera; family Rhinophoridae; genus Phyto; species Phyto melanocephala. The sequence continues at coordinate 23,939,025 of OW799236.1, read as the reverse complement.
AAATGTTTAAAGAAAAATAAACTTTATTTTTTATGATCTTAAAATATCATGAAAAATAATCCCTGAAAAGCAAAAAGAAAAGCATACTACAGTTCTATACCTTTTAGCTAAATAAACATAGAAATTCTAATGATTTTTCAATTCTATCCTTAAGCTGAGTGCAAAAGAAACTCTTTTGGCGTAGAAAAAATGTGCAAAAAACTTGAAAAAGTTTTTCTTTTCATGGTTGTTTTTTCTGCTCCAACCAAAACAAATAACCATCATAAATAGTATAAAAAGCAAATATTAAACTAAATTGTTTGCAAAAGAGTTATTGTGGATTTTGGCAAAAGTAACAATAAATATATTTAAATAGTTTTTCTTTGCTTATTTCACGTCCTCCGTATTCTTTTCTCTTCCACATTCACTGGCAACAACATTTCTTCTTTCGGCCCCTGAATGTGGTCCTTCGACTCAAAGTAATGTTGTATGCAAATAGTTGGTAAAGAAGTGTTGATGGTTGATGAGGGAGGTAAGGGGGGTTTATTTGTGGCTATTGGATTGGTAAAGTGAATAAAAAGAAAATAAGATAAATAAAACTTGCACAAGCCGGTCGCAATATGTTAAATATACAAAACTTGAAACATGTTTAAATAAAAAGAATAACTATAAATGGGAAGGTTAACCTATAGGCACACCTATGTGCTTCGGATCATTATTTTGTTGAAAATAAAAATTATTACCAAGACCAAGTTTTTGAACACTGTTTTGTAGGGTTTCGTTCAAAATTTTGAGATACACGCTCCTGTCCATGGTACGATCAATAAAAACACTGGCCGCCGACATACACCCCCACACTATAACCCCCCGCTTCCATGTTTGACTGTGTAGCTGATGTTGTTTTTCCCAAGTAAACAATTTGGATTTGGATTTACGCATATTCTACCTTCAGATTTAAAGACATTAAATTTCCTTTTGTCTGTAAATAATACAGGTATCCAGAAGTCAACAGATTTATTTAAATACGATTATAAAAAATCTACTCTTTTTCTCCTTTTTCTCTTTGCGTATCAGCCTTCTTTTTCGTGTGATTCTAGAACTAAACCAGCACGTTGCCGGGTTTGGGATGTGTTTCTTTTCCAACTGCTTCCAGTAACTCTGCTGATACTTGAGAAGATGTAATTTTTGGATCTCTGTTAACTTTTCTTACTATATCTCTTTCTTTCTTTCTGGTAAGGTTTCGAGTCTACCGGTATAGGGACGGCTTTTAAAGTCTGTTTAATTTTTCAAATGCTTTATGATGATGTATATGGTGAATCTACTTCTGTTGTCTATTTCCCCGGTATGTGCATAGAATTTGTTGTGTTTGTAAACCCCCCAACATTATTTTACTCTTAGAATCAGTGGTGGTCTACTAAAGTTTTTGCACAACGTTAAATTTAAAAAAACAAAACACTATCCAAAACGACTCCAAGATATTTGGCACTATCCGTTAAAGTTAAAATAACTCAATTACATATCGGAAGGTTAAAGAATGGTATCTTCTACTTTCTTGTGAGGAGTACAAGCTCCGTTTTGGAGGGATTTATGTTTAGCACGTTACTGGAGCCTCGTGCGCTTAGGCCCCTTTCGCATTAGGCACCTTTAATTGCGCAATTCTTGTGTTTGTGGGTGTGAGAGGAAAGGTCGGTGTGAAGGGGAAAGAATTGCCGAGATTTGAGTACAGACTTTCTTGTACTTGGCAATTCTGCTTCTGCTGTCGTTCTTGTCTTGGAATATTTATTTGTTTTTGACATTGTCTTTTATCTCTTCTTCGGTGTGTTGTGTAACTTTGTGTGCGTGAAAATTTTATTTGTTTATAAGTGAATCAAATATTTAAAAATGATGAGAAATTGGAAGCGAGATGAAACAGAACAACTAATTCAATTAAACTTGCACAACCAAGTTGCTCAATGTGAACATAAAAGCAAGTTCAAAAGAAAATAAATAAAAATTAAAATTATACTTGCGCAATTAAAGTTGCCTAATGCGAAAGGGGCCTTTGTGTTCATGGAGCGAGTTTTATTCCCTGTGAAATAGTGTTTACTTAGATGATTAGCTGATTTGGCTACCGCTACATCATCTGCTTAGGCAATGATATTAAAGTCTATAATATCCATATTCCTGTGTAACAAGTTCAGTGTGATGTTCCACAGGAATCGAGGTAAAAACTTGTCCTGCGGTGTTCCTACAATAACGGCCCTAATAATGCTATGCTTTCCTAATGTAGATTTTATAAATCTAATGAGATAATGGCCATTAAGTTTTACTAGATATTTTCTTTCTCTACGGTAGATTCTCTGTGTCTTCTAAGGGCACTCACCAACATCAGAATAAAAGCCTTTCTAAATTACCAACTACGTAGGACTTTCGAAGAATGTCAAGTGAAGCCTTCAACTGTATAAACTTATAAATACGATGACACCTCTGATAATATTCCAGAAAAAAATATTAATGTTCTTTAGTGCACTTATGCAGGTTTTTGAGATTATCTTGGGGAAGCAAACGTAATAATAGAGTTGCCAGATTTGACAAGCGTTTGATAATTTAATCGCTATCGAAAGACGGTATCTGAGTGATATTTAAGCTTGTTTACTGTACAGTTCTTTGAATCATATTCTTTTCTATGCAGAATTTCTTTCTCTTATTCTCAGGTGGGCAATACCAGTGACATTATGATTATTATTTTGAATCGGATTTAGTAATTTTTCAAACCTTGCTGTTTACAGTGAATCTTTTATTAATTCTCCTTAAATTGAAAGTGATTGAAAGTTTGCCAAATTCTATACTAAAGTTGCTGTTCTTCACATGATATAATGCTTATATTCCCATATCACTGTTCAGACGGATTGGTATTTTGAATGCAAATACCATTTACGTTAAAACGAACATCAGAAGCGCTGGCAGTAAGAGGTACTTACGTCACTTTTGTTTAATTTAATTAAAACATTAAAATATAAATTTTTTAATTTAGTTGTTACCACCAAACATGCATGTGTGTTCTATTATGACTCATACAACGTACTGATAAGAGTCCTCTTTCTCTACCCTTCACCTGTCGGGCCAAGAGTATATATAGCTTCGTCATTCCATTTGTAATTTCTAAAATATTTATTTTCGACCACAGAAATTATTTTTTTAAAGCCTATTTTGCACAGATCTACATATATGTGGTATCAAACCTGTGGTATTAAGCCTGGAATAACCCCTATTGAAATTCAGCACAATCGCCCATAACTTTTTGAGTTAAAGGCAAATAAACCAGACTGATTATTTTTTGGCATATTTTTTTTATAAACATTTTTGGAGCCCTAGGATAGTTGATAGATTAGTTTGTTTCTAATTGTAGATATGATGTGCTTAGGACTTCACTAATCAGCAAAGTTATAGGCAAAAACAATCTTTAAAAATATAATCTTTAATAATATAAAAAAAATATCAAGTTCTTAAGCTCCTAATAGATTTTTAGACACCCTAGAAATACCAAAATACAAGCCGTCGATAACTATTGCTGAGAAAAACCTGACAAATTGGTTCGAAAAAACTCACTTACTAATTGAGATATAAGCAAAAAAAAAATACAAATGCTTCGGTGTTTCTTCTAAAACTAACAAAGAAAAATCGATTTTTCTACTTTTTCGACAACAAAACGAAGCGGATATCAAATCAGAGGGTATGACTACCAAAATAAGATTAAAATCCTATAACAAAAATTTTAAAATCCATGATGCCGTTATAACAAAATGGAGTACAACTAATTTATATATGGATCAAATCTCGTAACCAAAAATTAACTCATTTCAATCTTCTTAATTTTGAGACCAAAATAAAAGGCTTGACCAGAAGAATACAGTAAACAATGAAAAATATAAAATTCAAGATGGCTTCGGAAATAAAATGGCAGATATATGGGTCATAAGAAGTAATTATGCCTTTGCCTCCTTTAGCCCCTACAATATTGATTTAAAATGAAAGAAATGTACCTGCAGAATACAGTGAAGTATGAAAAAATTAGAATCCAAGATGGCGCCCTTAAGAAAATGTAGGATATTTTTTTCTCAACCCCATTATATATATTTATGGGTATAATACTAACTAGTCCAGGCTAACTATGTTAAAATTCGAAATCAAAAATGGCGTCAGAAACAATAAATTTGAAAGGCGTAAAACATTAAAGTTGAAATGTAGGCTAAGCTACGATGTTGTCACTATACCCATGTATATGACGGTGAAGGGTATTATCAGAATCGACACGGCCGAAAATATATAATTTTTACTTGTTATATGTTTTCCTTTTTCCACTCAGTTGAGTTTTAGACACTATTCCCAAGTCTGCTTATGCTCGTTTATTAGCCCAACATTATGAAAATCCCCTTGGTATACCTTCTCAATTGACAATCGGGTGTTTGTTTGTGTGTGTGTGTCTGACTGTGAGTGAATAAGTTTTTTTCTATTCGTTATTTATTTGAAAATTGTGTATTTGCCATAAACTGGGTCAACACAAAATGCGTTTTTTGTTTCTAGCCTCCCGTTTCTTGTAGCAACAAATTTTTTTTTTTGTTGCTGCCTTGTTTTTATTTTTGCTATTTTTTTGTTGCTGCTGCTTTTAGTAATTTCTTGTATGAATTTTCCACAGGCAGTCAAAGATTTACAATGTGTTGTGGGTTCTGGTCTCATTTTTTTTTGCGTTTCACTAGAAATGAACTAAAGTTTAAATAAAAAAAAAAAAAAAAAATTAAATAATAAAATAAAAAAGAAAACGAAAATGAACGAAAACTAGTTTTATTTCCAGCAATGCAACAAACAAATTCATGTAAAATGTGAATGTTAATGTGTGTTCTTTTTTTGCTGCTGCAACTGCCGGCTGATGTTTTGTATTTGTGCATTTGTTGTTTAAAAAATGTTGCACCAACAAATGTTTGTAAAAAAAAAACACACACATTTTAGAACAGAGATTCTGAAGGAATTAGTTTCTTAACGAAAGAATGTAATTTATATAAAATGGAATTTCTTTTCTGTAAGAGCAATGCTTAACGTAAAAAGCTAGTTTTAATCATAGATAATTTAGGTCTTGAAATTATAGAAATAAATTGTTTTTTAAATATTATAGAAAATTTTATTGAAAAATATTGAGTCATTTTTGATATGAAGTTTAATATATTTTTTTTTGTGAGAGGCGGTTACCCTCAAATTGGCAGCACTGTTTTCATGGACAAAATTATGAGCCATCGGTTGAAGTGCTTTTTTTGGTTAAATGGTAATGTTACTAGACAAAACTAAAGCATTTGGTATAATGATAATCCTTACTGTCGAAACTCACTATTTGGTGCGCTTTATGGGACGGTGAAGTCATTGGTCTATTTGTCCTCAATTGCCAGACCATTACAGTCAAACGTAAGCGTTATAGAGACATGGGTGTGTATACTGCATGAAAGGCATAGCAGACATGTGGTTTCCTTTAATGGTGCATTACGCCACACAGCTCGCGATTTAATAAAACTACTGAAAGAAGCATTTTTAGAAAGTGTAATTTCAAGAAATGGACCTAATAACTTGCCAACTCGTTCATGCAAATTGACGTCATTAGATTTATTTTTCTGAGAATATATAAAGACCTAGGCTTGTGCAGATTAATCAGAAATAATGAAGCATTAAATGTCAGAGGTACTGCGAAGGGTGTGAAAAATATTAGACCCAAAGGTTACGCCAAGAACGCACTAGCCACGGTGGCCACATGCCCGAAATTATGTTAAAACATTAATGCCATCAAATCTGTCTAATTATTGAAGCCAAGTGGATAGATATTAAAGATTTTTAAATATTTTTTATTTTAATTTAAAGTTTTGCGCCTTAATAAAAAAAAATACCCGTTGCAAGGTGGCTCATTATACATCAACTTATCGAACGATGCCACATCTTTTGAAAATAAATTACATTTATATTTGTGAAGTAAACATTAACCGAGACCGTTTCTTTGCTTAATAATTCCTAAGTGGTTTGAGGTCATTTTATTATAAGCATCGCGGTTATTTTTATCTTAACGGTTACATCGTAAGCGAACAAAACTTTAACTGAAAATCCAAGTCTCAATCACGAACAACTGACACATCTATTCAAAGTTACTCTTGGGTGGCCATTTATGCCCTAGCAGTCATTGAGCCTTATTTTTGAGTGAATACTATGAGTAACACTATTATTTTGACTATAGTGTATAATATACTTATGGTTATTGATGTCTCTTTTTGGCATTTTGCAATGGTCTTGCCATTCATCTAATCTGACAGCTTCAGACTATTCTTTGACCTTTTTAAGTCACGGGTGTCAATATGCTGCAAATTTTGGAAGTTCTTAAAGAGTGTAAGAGCTCATAGTCCGAAGTTTCGAACCTATTAAAAAAATACCGTAAGAAGCCAAAAAAGTAATTTTCACCACAAAATAGGCAATGAAGCTTTAATATCAGACGTCTTTTTAGAAGATGGCCTTGGACTGTTACGGACGATTTGACAGTTCACGATTGCATTAGAGTGCTTTTCCATTTACAAATTTTGGGTGAAATTTTTGCTTTGCTACTTCTTTCTAATACATATTTCATACTAGAAAAATACTTCAGATGACTTGTTTTGCTTTAAAACCTTTTAAAATTTGCTTTTGAAGCACTAAGTTAGTATCCAAAATAAGCAATAGAAAACTCTTGCCACTTTAAAAAAACACTGTCACATATAGTCAGAATATCATTTAAACCATTTGTTAACCACTGACAAAGACTGTGTGTGTTAGCGCGATTTTGACAGCACAACTATGTCGTAGATTTGACCTGCCCTGGTCTGCGTTCTAGTTGGTTTGTGTATTCATATGTGAGGTTATTGTGTCAGTGGGTGCTTAGTTTTCTCTTATATTCGGTGGGTGATGATGTCAGAATTTGTTTTCTTTTTTTGTTTCATTATTTTTATGATTTTTTTCTATCATTCTGTTTTCCATTAGAATTCCCTTTGAAATTGCCTTGTTGGCAATACTAAGTAGTCAAAATGGTAATGGGGTGGTACTGGTAGGCCAATTGGTAAGTGCGACGATGATTCTAACAACACACTTTCACTTTCTGTTTGTCATTAGTGTTTGTGTGCTGCTGCCATTGAGTGGTGCTGGTAAAACTGTTGTTGTGTTTTAATCTGCTTGTGTTGTCTTGGCGTGATTTAAGCATATGCTTAAGTGTGTTTATTAGGAAATGAAGTAGGAAGTCGATACATTTTTTAGCCAGGATACATGTTAGTGACTATATGGCGTAAAACTAAGTGTTAAGTGTACTTTTGGCAATTGCTTACCATTCAAAAAAAAAATTAAATAAATTTACTTGGACGGCATTTATTTGTAAACATTTGTTGTTGTACGTTTCCGTATTTTTGTTTCTCTTTTAAACATTACAAATGAAAGAACTTAATTTATTGCCTTTCTCTAGAGGAAAAAAAACTTTCAGGGACATATTTAGCACAACAAAAAAAGTTTAAAGAAAAATATTAATTAAATTAAAAGAACACCGGAAATAATTGGATTATTTGGGGTTTCCTCTTGGTAAAAAAATATTATAAAAAATTTAAAATTTCAAACAAATAGAAGTTTAATGTTAAATTTCTGTACAGAAAACCTAAATTTAATAATGTTTAATTTGAATATTGTATTTACCAGATGTTGAAAATTTTAGCCTTATATAATTTGGAATTCAAATGTTACATCAGAACTGTTCACTTACCTAAAAAAAAATAAAATAAAAAAAATTTACTATTGAGCTGTGATAAATTAATAATAAATCAAAAAAACTCAAATTCCTACTTTTAAAAATAAGCAATTTTACTTAATTTATACAGGCATGTAACACAGATACTTTCAAGTACAGTCGAACTTCTCTATAACGTAGCAGTTGGAGACCGTCAAATTTCTACGTTAAAGAGAAAATTCGTTATAGAGAAACTGCAGAAAATTTTGGCTACATTTTTTTTATGTAGAAAATATATTTGCTTATTAAGACAAAAAAAAATAGTTTTTACATGAACACATTCATTTTTTTTATTATTATATACATACATAAATATGTAGAAAAAAATTATATTTGGAGAACATTTTTTTTTTACATGAACACATTTAAATTTTTTTCGTTTAAATGTAGAAAAAAATATATGTATATTAAAACAAGTTTTTATATGGTGTTAAAGAAAGATGTAATTTTCATTTGTTTGCGATGTTTCCACTTTTCTTCGTTAACAAAGTCTTTACAACGATTAAGAAGGGAAAAAATATCCTCAGGTAAATTGTTTCGAGATTCAAAAAGACGAGTGTACTTGGGAAAATGAAGGCAATTCTGAAATGTTTTGTTCTATGTCAGATTCTTCATCTTCTGATTCTGAAAGAACATTGACTTCATAGTAACTGGATGCTGTGTAGAATATCTTTATCGGAAGGACACTCCATGGTGATTGTTTCGCAATCAACATTTACATAATCTTCAACCTCTACACCTTCAATATTATTGTTGTTTGCATATTCCAACCATAACTATGACAGATGGGAATTTTTTTCATCTACTATATCTGCAGTTTATGTAGAATTTATCGGAAACCCAGCTTTCTTAAAACAGTTACGAATTGTTCCACTTTTGACATCTGAATTCCACGCCCTGCGCACGTAGGTGTGTAAACTTAAGCCACTGTTTTCTTTTTTACAGTTATATTTTCTGTGACTAAATTGATACAAAAAATCGATTGCTAAAAACTTCGCAATAGAGAGATTGTTTAGTGTTAAAAATTCTTTTTAGGTCTTAAAAAATTTTACGTTACAGAGAGAACTTCGCTATAATGAGTTTGTTATAGGGAGATCAAAATGTATGAAAATACTTACAAAAATGTTGTGTTCACGAATTTTATTTGTTATAGAGAAGTTCGACTGTAATCACTTTTTAGTTCACTTTGTTTTCTAAAGTTGAATTGATTTAGTCATTTTTTATACATTATTCTTATAAAATAACGTTTCAAGTGCATACTTTTAGGGGCATCAAATAAGTATTTGGTTAGTAGCGTTGTATGTTAAAACAATAGTTAAGTGGCGCCTTAAGATATGCACGTATTTATGGTTACAAACAAAAAAATGTCTGGTGAACGAAATCTAAGGACGCGAAAACAAAAATTATCGGAATTGCAAGTGCACGATTAAAACCATTGGATCAGAATGTGTCACACTCCCGATATTCAATGGATTTTATAAATATTTATTATATTACAAAACATTTCAGAATTGTAAGCCCTAATCAATCAAACATGCGTCCATGTTTAGACAATCGAATTTGGAATTATTTTAACTATTCCAAATTGAAATCACAAAGTGCTGTTCTCTGATTCCTATAAGAAGTGTCTAAATAAAACAAAAAATTTGTCTTTTATATTGGAATATACATTTAAAATCGTTTAAAAAAAGTTTAGTAAAAAATCTTATATATAAAAACCCGTGAACTACGAAACATGTAGTGGCGATAATAATTTTTGCCCCTATAGATTTTATATATTGTTACAGATTTACACTTTAATAGTTTGATTTACATGTTAATTAAGTAAGTTCAATTTACATTAGTTTTAGTTACAGTAGTTTTACTTACAATAGTTTATGTTATTTAACATTTCCTTTCGTTGGCAGGTTGTTCGACTATTTATAATGTTAAGTAATACACGGCCGAGGTGTGTTTTTATGTGCAGCATACATTAAGGCACTTTTATTTTTCCTGCATATTACTTAACATTAACATTACTTCTTAATTAAAAAAACGACCTTCTAGTAATTTACCGGAGTGTACTAGTGTGTGCATGCGAGAACTTTGTGGAATGTTACAGATCACAATTATGTTACAATAATTAGTCGAACAGCACAGCTAACATGATCAGTATAACAGTAGAGCTTTTTAAGAGCATATCAAAGTGAGTTTAATAGTTTATAAAAATAAGTGAGATAAATAACGTACTGTAAACACAATATCTGAGAGAGTTTAAATGAATAAGGTGCTCATACTTTTATAATAAATTTCAAGTGTTATTTGCAATACAAAAGAATTCCCAAGTTTTTGAAAGGAAATGAACCAACGTTTATAATAGGTATAAATGTAACAATATAATAATAACAAGCCTTATATATGAGGAGGACAAAAAAGTGACCGCGGTGTTTAATCTTTATTTATGTATGTAGTTATATGTGCCAAATTTCTGTTATTTCTGTATTGTTTTAAATATATAACCTTTTTTAAATAAAGCACGATGAATTTAATGGAATTAACAATTTTTTTGATTTATTAGCTTAAGAATTTTATGAAATTTAATATTTAAAAATAATTTCTGGCATATGACGATTTATGAGCGATATTCTGAAGGTCCAATTTAGTACCGCAGCTTTGAGCACAAAAGTGTGTCGCATATTGGATTTTTAATGTTAACTAGTTGTAGATTCTTCAGCATAGACCAGAGATTTGACGTGGACCACATTTCCCATAAAGATTTCACGTGCTGTATGGCATGTTGCGCTATATTGGCGAAACCACTTCTCCTCTAAATGATTTGAAATGACATGAATCATTTGCCTGCAGCGTTTACCTTTCACGGTATTGTTCGCCCCGATAACGAATTAAAAGACAATTGATCCGATTATGCGTTTGGCCTGTAAACCGGACCAAGCGTTAATTCTTTTAGGATATAATGGAGTCTCAGAAGTCTGGAGTATTACAATCTCTTCAAAAACTACACTTTTGTTTGTTTACATTTTCTTTAAGGCAGAAATAAGCTTTATCGTTGAAGATGATTTGATGACAAAAATCTGGTTTAACTTGCAGATGATTATCCGAATATTCACCGAGCACAAGATGACATTGATGGTCCACTAGCCTTATTTGTTGTACCAGTTGGATCTTATATGGTTGTAGGTCAAGATATTTCCTCGAAACTTTACTAATAGTGTATTGGCTGAGATAGGCGTCGGATCGATAAATTCGAGTATTCTACAATACTCACGTCGACAGCGGCAACGGATTTTTTCTGCGCACGGTACAGATTCGGGTTTGATTTATGTATTAATGAATTGATCCATAGCATTGCTTATTACCTACTCAGATAAAAATTTTTATTAAATTTTAGCCGCATTTAACATTTATTTTGGTCCAATAATCTTTTATTTATTATTTAACAAAAGCAAAAATTTTAAGGCTTTTGTATTAAAAAAAAATAAAGCTGTGAACTGCTTTGTTTAACGTTTTTATGACTTAATGCCTAAACAAAATTGCGACTGCAAAGGCACGTCGGCAAAACCGTAAAGTACTTTATTTTATTGTTTAATTTTATTTTAGGAGATTTTTTTATTTAAATTTTTTTCTGTTGCTTTCAAACAACAAAAACATTTTGGTTAGTTTATAAAGTGTAAGAAATAACGCTCTAAGAAAGGGATTTAATCGAACGACTGATTTATGCAAAGTATTTAATATGCGAAATTATATGGAACATTTTGTGACCTGTGACAATGTTGTGCAACTCAACACGCCACAAGTTGCAATTTACCTACATTAGTTGTTGGTGCATGCAAACGCATCTTGCTTTGGAGCTCGGGCTATCTAATCCCTTATTGGGTTTTTTTTCGCTATCTGCAACAGAATCGAGCGTGCAAACTCTAAAGAATCCGAATCGACTCATCGAGTAGCTACTTCTGTTAAGGAGGCAACAGCACCCCGAGATCGAGTGGTAGACTGAAGCAATCTACCATCCACCTCTGTTCTGTTAAGATGGCAACAGCACCCGAAAACTTCCGTGTTAACCGAAGCCCGACCGAAATCAGTCATCAGCGCTCACTTCCGAATCCGTTTTCCGCTTGGAATAACCACAGCCACCACGTGTTCTCTGAATAGACCTCACCAATAATATGATTCCTGTGGTACCAGACAGGTCTCTGGTCAGCCTTAAGAATGTCTCTGACCTGAGTTCATTTTCTTCCAAATTATGTCTCCAAGAAGCCAGAGATATTGGTCTCACCTCTCTATACCGAGCTGGCAAACACCAAAGCCTGGAAGAGTGACCAAGAATCCATGCCCCCGGGGAGAAGAGAGACAGTCAACGTTGAGTCGTCTTAAAATGTTATTAGTTTAAGGAAAATATATATTTGATTGATATAAAATCAATGATTCAGTGTTTTACAAACGCCATGACAAAAGAAACATAACCAACAAAATTTTGTTTTTGTACGCCATGTCTGCATTCTGCTGTATCTTTAAACGTTATCTGTTATAAATTTCGCTGAATAATACATACTTAAAAACATTGATATTCAAAAATGTTCAAGCATAAAGTTTTCAAACAACAACGATTAGTAAGTTTTTGCATATACAAAAACAAAGCAGAAAATTTTCACTATAAAGCTGATAAATTCAACTAAGTTGTATGTCCCCATGTCACATATATTAAACATTCCATTAAGTATATGTTTTTGTTGATGTCTTTTTTTGCATTCTTTGCTACAGATACCATTTTAAATGGAATTTATTTTATGCAACTGAAAATAGGGAATGAAGATTGGTTTTATCTTTTCAACTGAATAAACTAACAGTGAAAAACAGTACAACAAGGAAAAAGGAATATTTCAGTTCATTTATTTAATTGGCTGACATTTTGTCAATTCAACAGGCTACAAATTGGCTTGGATTTTATTTAATTTCTTAGAAGATAATACACACTCTCCTCTATGTACAATAACAACTACATGGAATTATTGAATGAGATCAAATTGGATGGCATATATTGACACATAAACGCGGCAGAAATTATGGAATTCCTATTACAATTCAAATGTTAACGGTAAATTAAGGTCATGTTTGTATGTCGTAATTTGATATCTGGCTTGTGGGTTTCAACGTCTTCTAATGAAGACACGAGATATTTGATCGTAGGACCAGCACGGCGGTGATGACAACAGCTTCTTTGCAGTACTACCTAGAAGATGTGTGTGAAGTTAGCTCCGTAAGTTAGCTTCGTTTTTTAAGTTTACCTAAGTTACATGGTAACTTAACATAACTCTCACTCTTTGTCTGCTACTTTAACAGAACAGTATATTTTTAGCTTAAAAACATTGTGTGCATACAAATCAAAAATGTATGCGTAACAGAATGTTAATATTAAGTAAAATCTATATGAACATACATATGTATATTGCAATTTCGCACACCTTAAAAAAATTTAAAAAAATTTAAAAATTTTATAAAACAAATAAGATCGAAAAAATCATTTAATAATTTTGAAACTATGTAATCTTTATTCAGAATTTATTTCAGATCGGAGATATATGACTTTGAAAAAAAATGTTAACATTTTTGCTATATAGACAATTTGAAATTTGCAAAAAAAGGCTAAATCTAGAAATTGTGCTCCAATCAGACCTTTAGTGCTCGAAAGCTATCATTCTAGAGATTTCAGAACCATATAGTCTATGTTCAGAATTTATTTCAGATCGGAGATATATGACTTTGAAAAATAAAAATGTTAACATTTTTGCTATATGGACAATTTGAAATTTGCAAAAAAAGGCTAAATCTAGAAATTGTGCTCCAATCAGACCTTTAGTGCTCGAAAGCTATCATTCTAGAGATTTCAGAACCATATAGTCTATGTTCAGAATTTATTTCAGATCGGAGATATATGACTTTGAAAAAATAAAAATGTTAACATTTTTGCTATATGGACAATTTGAAATTTGCAAAAAAAGGCTAAATCTAGAAATTGTGCTCCAATCAGACCTTTAGTGCTCGAAAGCTATCATTCTAGAGATTTCAGAACCATATAGTCTATGTTCAGAATTTATTTCAGATCGGAGATATATGACTTTGAAAAATAAAAATGTTAACATTTTTGCTATATGGACAATTTGAAATTTGCAAAAAAAGGCTAAATCTAGAAATTGTGCTCCAATCAGACCTTTAGTGCTCGAAAGATATCATTCTAGAGATTTCAGAACCATATAGTCTATGTTCAGAATTTATTTCAGATCGGAGATATATGACTTTGAAAAATAAAAATGTTAACATTTTTGCTATATGGACAATTTGAAATATGCAAAAAAAGGCTAAATCTAGAAATTGTGCTCCAATCAGACCTTTAGTGCTCGAAAGATATCATTCTAGAGATTTCAGAACCATATAGTCTATATTCAGAATTTATTTCAGATCGGATATATATGACTTTGAAAAAAAAATGTTAACATTTTTGCTATATGGACAATTTGAAATTTGCAAAAAAGGCTAAATCTAGAAATTGTGCTCCAATCAGACCTTTAGTGCTCGAATGCTATCATTCTAGAGATTTCAGAACCATATGGTCTATATTCAGAATTTATTTCAGATCGGAGATATATGACTTTAAAAAATAAAAATTTTTAACATTTTTGCTATATGGACAATTTGAAATTTGCAAAAAAAGGCTAAATCTAGAAATTGTGCTCCAATCAGACCTTTAGTGCTCGAAAGCTATCATTCTAGAGATTTCAGAACCATATAGTCTATATTCAGAATTTATTTCAGATCGGAGATATATGACTTTGAAAAATAAAAATGTTAACATTTTTGCTATATGGACAATTTGAAATTTGCAAAAAAAGGCTAAATCTAGAAATTGTGCTCCAATCAGACCTTTAGTGCTCGAATGCTATCATTCTAGAGATTTCAGAACCATATAGTCTATATTCAGAATTTATTTCAGATCGGAGATATATGACTTTAAAAAATAAAAATTTTTAACATTTTTGCTATATGGACAATTTGAAATTTGCAAAAAAAGGCTAAATCTAGAAATTGTGCTCCAATCAGACCTTTAGTGCTCGAATGCTATCATTCTAGAGATTTCAGAACCATATGGTCTATATTCAGAATTTATTTCAGATCGGAGATATATGACTTTGAAAAATAATAATGTTAACATTTTTGCTATATGGACAATTTGAAATTTGCAAAAAAAGGCTAAATCTAGAAATTGTGCTCCAATCAGACCTTTAGTGCTCGAAAGATATCATTCTAGAGATTTCAGAACCATATAGTCTATATTCAGAATTTATTTCAGATCGGATATATATGACTTTGAAAAAAAAATGTTAACTTTTTTGCTATATGGACAATTTGAAATTTGCAAAAAAAAGGCTAAATCTAGAAATTGTGCTCCAATCAAACCTTTAGTGCTCGAAAGCTATTATTTTAGAGATTCCAGAACCATATAGTCTATATTCAGAATTTATTTCAGATCGGAGATATATGACTTTGAAAAATAAAAATGTTAACATTTTTGCTATATGGACAATTTGAAATATGCAAAAAAAGGCTAAATCTAGAAATTGTGCTCCAATCAGACCTTTAGTGCTCGAAAGCTATCATTCTAGAGATTTCAGAACCATATAGTCTATATTCAGAATTTATTTCAGATCGGAGATATATGACTTTGAAAAATAAAAATGTTAACATTTTTGCTATATGGACAATTTGAAATTTGCAAAAAAAGGCTAAATCTAGAAATTGTGCTCCAATCAGACCTTTAGTGCTCGAAAGCTATCATTCTAGAGATTTCAGAACCATATAGTCTATATTCAGAATTTATTTCAGATCGGAGATATATGACTTTGAAAAATAAAAATGTTAACATTTTTGCTATATGGACAATTTGAAATTTGCAAAAAAAGGCTAAATCTAGAAATTGTGCTCCAATCAGACCTTTAGTGCTCGAAAGCTATCATTCTAGAGATTTCAGAACCATATAGTCTATATTTAGAATTTATTTCAGATCGGAGATATATGACTTTGAAAAATAAAAATTTTTAACATTTTTGCTATATGGACAATTTGAAATATGCAAAAAAAGGCTAAATCTAGAAATTGTGCTCCAATCAGACCTTTAGTGCTCGAAAGCTATTATTCTAGAGATTCCAGAACCATATAGTCTATATTCAGAATTTATTTCAGATCGGAGATATATGACTTTGAAAAATAAAAAATTTTAACATTTTTGCTATATGGACAATTTGAAATTTGCAAAAAAAGGCTAAATCTAGAAATTGTGCTCCAATCAGACCTTTAGTGCTCGAAAGCTATCATTCTAGAGATTTCAGAACCATATAGTCTATATTCAGAATTTATTTCAGATCGGAGATATATGACTTTGAAAAATAAAAATGTTAAAATTTTTGCTATATGGACAATTTGAAATTTGCAAAAAAAGGCTAAATCTAGAAATTGTGCTCCAATCGGACCTTTAGTGCTCGAATGCTATCATTCTAGAGATTTCAGAACCATATAGTCTATATTCAGAATTTATTTCAGATCGGAGATATATGACTTTGAAAAATAAAAATTTTTAACATTTTTGCTATATGGACAATTTAAAATTTGCAAAAAAAGGCTAAATCTAGAAATTGTGCTCCAATCAGACCTTTAGTGCTCGAAAGCAATCATTCTAGAGATTTCAGAACCATATAGTCTATATTCAGAATTTATTTCAGATCGGAGATATATGACTTTGAAAAATAAAAATGTTAAAATTTTTGCTATATGGACAATTTGAAATATGCAAAAAAAAGGCTAAATCTAGAAATTGTGCTCCAATCAGACCTTTAGTGCTCGAAAGCAATCATTCTAGAGATTTCAGAACCATATAGTCTATATTCAGAATTTATTTCAGATCGGAGATATATGACTTTGAAAAATAAAAATGTTAAAATTTTTGCTATATGGACAATTTGAAATATGCAAAAAAAGGCTAAATCTAGAAATTGTGCTCCAATCAGACCTTTAGTGCTCGAAAGCAATCATTCTAGAGATTTCAGAACCATATAGTCTATATTCAGAATTTATTTCAGATCGGAGATATATGACTTTGAAAAATAAAAATGTTAAAATTTTTGCTATATGGACAATTTGAAATATGCAAAAAAAGGCTAAATCTAGAAATTGTGCTCCAATCAGACCTTTAGTGCTCGAAAGCAATCATTCTAGAGATTTCAGAACCATATAGTCTATATTCAGAATTTATTTTCAGATCGGAGATATATGACTTTGAAAAATAAAAATGTTAAAATTTTTGCTATATGGACAATTTGAAATATGCAAAAAAAGGCTAAATCTAGAAATTGTGCTCCAATCAGACCTTTAGTGCTCGAAAGCTATCATTCTAGAGATTTCAGAACCATATAGTCTATATTCAGAATTTATTTCAGATCGGAGATATATGACTTTGAAAAATAAAAATGTTTAACATTTTTGCTATATGGACAATTTGAAATTTGCAAAAAAAGGCTAAATCTAGAAATTGTGCTCCAATCAGACCTTTAGTGCTCGAAAGCTATCATTCTAGAGATTACAGAACCATATAGTCTATATTCAGAATTTATTTCAGATCGGAGATATATGACTTTGAAAAATAAAAATGTTAACATTTTTGCTATATGGACAATTTGAAATTTGCAAAAAAAGGCTAAATCTAGAAATTGTGCTCCAATCAGACCTTTAGTGCTCGAAAGATATCATTCTAGAGATTTCAGAACCATATAGTCTATATTCAGAATTTATTTCAGATCGGAGATATATGTCTTTGAAAAATAAAAATTTTTAACATTTTTGCTATATGGACAATTTGAAATATGCAAAAAAGGCTAAATCTAGAAATTGTGCTCCAATCAGACCTTTAGTGCTCGAAAGCTATCATTCTAGAGATTTTAGAACCATATAGTCTATATTCAGAATTTATTTCAGATCGGAGATATATGACTTTGAAAAATAAAAATGTTAAAATTTTTGCTATATGGACAATTTGAAATTTGCAAAAAAAAAGGCTAAATCTAGAAATTGTGCTCCAATCAGACCTTTAGTGCTCGAAAGCTATCATTCTAGAGATTTCAGAACCATATAGTCTATATTCAGAA